>CAUYLG010001410.1:0-114383 GCA_963573385.1 Cacajao melanocephalus
CCAGCAAACCCACTTACTGGCTATATACCCAAAGGAGTATAAATCATTCCAATATACAGACACATGCGCATCTATGTTTACTGTGGCACCGTTCACAATAGCAAAGACTTGGAACCAACCCAAATGTCCATCAATGATAGAGTGGATAAAGAAAATGTGGCACATATACACCATGGATTACTACACGGCCATAAAAAAGGATGAGTTCATGTCTCTTGCAGGGACATGGATGAAGCTGGAAACCATCATTCTCAGCATATTAACACAGGAACTAAATCAAATGCCGCATGTTCTCACTGAGAACACATGGACACAGGGAGGGGAACATCACACACTGGGGCCTATTGGGGGACGGGGGTCTAGGGGAGGGATAGCATAGGGGAAATAACTAATGTAGATGACGGGGTGACGGATGCAGCAAACAACCATGGCATGCGTATACCTATGTAACAAACCTGCAGATTCTGCACATGTACCCCAGAACTTAAAGTATAAAAGAAAATAACTAGTTTATTTAGAAATAAATTCTGTTCCCCTCACCCCCCACTGGAAATATATGAGAACTGGATCTTGGCCAGCTTATTCACTGGTGAGACCCAGTGCCTAAACAGTGTCTGGTACAGAGATATGCTCAATAAATATTTGTTGAATGAATGAATGAGAAAGTGAATGAATCAATAGGCTTCTCTAAAAGAAAAAAAAAAGTGAGGTGTTGAGACCTTTGAGTTCAGGAAGCATGGCCGGATGCATTCGATGGGGAAGGGAGATGCTGGGGACAGAGCAACCCATGGGCAGGTGACTGTAGCCACTCAGTGGGGCCGTGGACTGGACTATGGCAATAGTGAATAGAGGACAGGCTCAGATCCACACTGCAGGAAGGAGCCTTTGCAGGTGACTGACTGCCTGGAATGAGGATGCAGAATGGAGAGGGAGCAGCATCCACCACACCAAGGCTGGACCAAGTGCCTCCTCTGTTATCCCAGGGAACGCTTGTCAGTGCACGCGTCATAGCAGCCTGGTGCTTGTCTCCCATACTGCACTGTGCATACATAGCAACATTATACCCCACGGCAGGGGCTAATAATGTTGAATGAATGAGAGTGGCTCAAATTTACACTCCACCTTAAAAAAAAGTCTTTAGCAAAAGCTCCTCCTTGTTTGGGAGGGAGCTCAATTTTGGGTTATGTGGTCCCTGGATATTTCCCCAGTTTCAGGATGGATGCAGCTCCAGGAGATTTCCTGGTTCTGACTTGGCTCTTCCCATATAATGCAGGCCCATTGGGAATACTAGGTCACCTGGATCCCCAGCCTGCTCATCACCAATAGCCAACAAGGCCAAATTTCCAGAGTGTCTATTCTATGCTACACTCCGGAGATGTGACACATATTGTCTCATTTAATTTGACTTTGTCTTATGGCAGTCTTTTGAGTAAAGGTTTATAATCCCATTTTTTCACGGGTCTTAAAGCTGAAGCTTATAAAAAAGGTTTGTGACTTTCCCAAGGCCACACAACAAGGCATGACAGACCCAATCCCAGCAGTGAGCCACTTGAGGATGGGACTGTGTGTGTTCTCTACTTTATCCCCCATACCTTGCCCACACTGTGCAATTTTGAGTTTTGTTGAATGTGTGAATGAAACAGAATTTTTCTGACTTCAAGCTCAAATACATTTTGAGCCTTCGTTGCCTTATCTGAAGAATGGAAATAACATGTAACTCGCACACAGGCTTGGTATGAGGTTAAATGAGTCATGTTTTGGAAACGTAGAGGTATGTAAGCCCCCTTCCTTCCAAAAGTCCCCAAATCCCAGACTGCCAACAATGCCTGCAGACATCCTTTCAAAGAGGTGTGGCCTTCAGAGCTCAGCTCTCTTCCCATCAGGACTTGTTTGTAAGCCAGATCTGATACTTAAAACCAGCATCATCACCTGCCACCAGGCAAATGAGGAAACCTTCTATAAAAAGCTGAACAAACTCCCTCTATTTCTAATGCACCTGAAACCTGCTCATGACTCCTGGCTGCCACCCCCATCCCAACTACACCTCTCAGTTCTACCTGCTTCCAACCTCTAACCCTTTGTCAAGGAAGTCAAAGGAAGCGAAAGGTTAACTGAAAGGGGGGCATCTTTGTTGCCAGAATAAGTTAGCGGGGGGGTTGCTGTCTCAGCCACGGCTGCTAAAGTTTCAGCTGCTGCAGCCACACAGAGCAGGCCTTGTTCTCTCATGAAAGTTCTAGTCTTAGTTTTGTTTCAAGGATGTGGAGACTTCAGCAGGGCTTTTGTGGCCAAAGAAACCTCCTGGACAATAGGGCCACCCTCCTCCAAAGTGTTTGCTCCACCCTGGAGGGAAAGCTGCGGCTCACAAACTGCACGGCTGCACCTGTGGACGTGGAAAGTTCCACGAGTGTCCAGGAGAAAGGGAGGGGTCTAGCCTCCACTGTGCCAGCCACTTCTTAGGGAGAGTCACAATGCTGAAAGAGGGCTCCCTCAAGCCCTCACCTGGTGGGGCCAGCATCAGCCATACCCACCTGGGGACAAGATGGGAGACCTAGACCCAGCCCAATTGCCTCACTCAGAAGCTGGCTTTTTCTGCCTGGTGCAACAACGAATGACTCCTCTTTGACTTGAGTGCCAGATTGTTTTGTGACCACACACAGAAAGTTGAGGAGGGAAAGTAAGGGTGGAGATGGGGTAAAATTTTATTGAGCATTTACCTAATGTCAGGTGCAGTGGGAAGCACTTTAATAATAATTTTTGTAAAGCACATACTATGTCCCAAGCGTGGTATTAAGCATTGTTGGAAACAGATGCTCAGTGCCACAAAGAATAATTAGCACTGAAACAAAGGCTATCTCAGCAAAGCAATTTTTACCTCCTGCAGGAAGGGTACCCTCACCAGCCATCTTGCCACAAGAGTACAACGAACAAAGGAAAAGCAGACATATTTATTTATGCATTTGGGGTTGTCCTGGACTGCTGTGTCTGATCTCCATTGGTTGTAGCCATACCTCACAATCTAAACTAAAACCTGATTGGCTAATAACTTAAAACTTTTCTAAGCAGGTAAAAGCAATGGAGAACAAAAAGGAAGTCCAAGTAAGGAAGAGGCATAGGCTGTGAGCTGGGACATGCCTGTGAGCACGTCCAGCACAAATATCTTGGCTAAAGTACAAGGACATAGAATGTACTGTGTGCCAATAAGCATGTTTAACAGCTACATAGGATAGGGCTTAACAAAGTTCCTTTGAAGCGGAACTTTTCTACTTCCCATAAGCATTACATATATATATTATTTTGTTCTATGTTCTTAATAATCTTACAAGGAAGATAGGAATATTATCATACTCATTTTACAGATGAGACTGCTGAGCTTCAGAGGGCTTAAGTGATTTGCCTAAGGTTATACAGACTATAAGTGGTGAAGCTAGGACTTAAATATGGAATTTGAATCTATATCTGTACAACATAGAAGCCCATATTTTTTTCTTTACTGAAGTATAACTGATGTACAATATACTACACATATTTAAAGTATAAAATTAATAAGTTTCTGCATATGTGAAACTATCATCACAAACAAGATAATGAGCATACCACCCCCAATTTTTGTGTGTGTCCCTGTAATACCTTTATCCTGTATTCAGGCAACTATGGATCTACTATCACTATTTATCAGCTTGCAGTTTCTAGAATGTATGGTTCCTAGAATTATATAGTATGTACTCTTTTAAAAAAAAATCTGGCTCCTTTTACTTAGCATAATCATTTTGAGATTCACCCATGTTGTTGCATGTATCAATGGTCCATTTCCTTTTTTCTTTTTTTCTCTCTCTCTCTTTTTTTTTTTTTTTTTTTAGATAGGGTCTCACTTTGTTGCCCAGGCTAGAGTGCAGTGGTGTAATCTTGGCTCACTGCACCCTCAACCTCCCAGCTTCAAGCAATCATCCCACCTCAGCCTCCCCAGTAGCTGAGACTACAGGCCTGCACTACCATGCCTGGCTAATTTTTTGTATTTTTTGTAGAGATGGCGTTTTGCCATGTTGCCCAGGCTCATCTCAAACTCCTGAGCTCAAACCATCTGCGCACCTCGGCCTCCCAAAGTGCTAGGATTATAGGCGTGAGCCACTGCACCTCGTTGGTCCATTTCTTTTGATAGCCAAGTAGTGTTCCATTGAATGGATATACCAGTTTGTTTATCCCTTTCTCTCTTGCTAGACATGTGGGCTATGTCAGCTTTTAGCTCTTACACACAAAGCTGCTATGAATATTTGTGTACATATCTTTGTATAAAACGCATGCTTTCATTTCTCTTGGGTAGACAGGAACGAAATGGCTGGATCATATGACAGTTTTGTATTCAGTGTTTTAGGAAACTTCTGATTGTGTTCCAAAGGGGTTACACCATTTCACATTTCCACCAAGAGTGCATGAAGATTCCCACTGCTCTGTATCTTTGTCAACACTTGGTATGGTCAGTCTTTTATCCCTAATAGTTGTGTAGTGGTATCTCATCTTTTCAAGTGCTTACTTGTTACTGTAGATCTTCTTTGGCAAAATATCTATTCAGATCTATTACCTACATTTTTTGTTTGGGTTTTTTAATTTTTTGCTTGTAAATTGTGCTTTTGTTTCTGCAATCGGATAGAATGAAGTGAGATACATGTGTAAACTTTCATGGTGCATCCAGAAAATAAAAAGCACATTTATGCAGATTTTGCTGAATGGCTTATTCCCTTAAAAAGAAAAAAGTTTTGAATTTGATAAAAGTTAGTTAATCTTCAGTGTAAAAACTTGGAGGTGTAAACAATTTCAGTACATTATACACAGTAAGTTAATGTGCAGTTCTCAAGTTGTACAGTATAGCATTTTAAACAAAGTAAATCATCTCATTTCAGCTTTTACTGTTAAGCATAAACCACACCTCAATCTTAGATCAAAATTTCACAACATATAAACTCACTGAGAATTCTGTACACAAATACAGGTAATAGAAATCTGATTTCAAATATAACCACAAAAATTGTCACGACCTTACATGTTACAACAGCTTGCTTATTTTTTATTATAATTTTTAAAATTTATAAAAAAGTATTTCACTATAATCCCAGCACTTTGAGAGGCCAAGGCATAAGAACTGCTTGAGCCCAAAAGTAAGAGACCAGCCTGGGCAACATAGCGAGGCCCTGTCTATACAAAACAATTACAACAACAATAAAAAAAATTAGCCAGGCATGGTGGCAAGCATGTATGGTCCTAGCTACTCAGGAGGTTGAGGAGGGAGAATCACTTGAGTCCAGGAGGTTGAGGCTGCAGTGAACTATGATGGCATCACTGCACAACATCCTGGATGACAGAGTAAGACCTTGTCTAAGAAAGGAAAAAACCCATCTCAATGCACATTCAATGGCTGTGACGAGAGCCATGATCTTGTGCCTTTAAATCATACTTTCTGGAATATAAAACATCACTCACGTACTTCAAATTTGGTTGTTTGATTTCTTATGATTGAGTTTTGAGAGTTCTTTATATATTCTGATTACGAGTTCTTTATCAGATGTATGATTTGCATATATTTTCTCCCAGTCTGTGTGTTACCCACAAATTCTCTTAGAAATATCCTTTGAAAAGCAGAAGTTTTTTATTTTGATGACATTTATTTTATCAATTTGTGCTATTATAGATGGTGCTTTAGTAGTTGTATCTAAGAAATAGTTGTTTAACCCAAGGCTGCAAAGTTTCTTTCCTGATTCTTTTTTTTAAGTTTTGTCATAGTTTTGATGTTTAGCTCTATGATTCATTTCACATTAACTTGTGTGTATATTTTTATTTCTTTATTTATAAAACTATATATATGTATACATACATGAACTTTTGTATATGGTGTGATAGTGAATTAAAGTTCATTGAGCATATAGATGTCCAATTGCTTCAGCATCATTTGTTGAAAAACTACCCTTTCTCCACTAAATTGCACTTGTACTTTTGTCAAAAATCTGGTGTCCATGTATGTGTGGATCTAATTCTGTACTCTCTATTCTGTTCCATTGACTGATTTGTCTGTCTTTATACCAAATTATACTTTCCTGATTACTCTATATTACATAAAAATTAGGTCATGTTACTCTCATTCTAGTTTGTTCTCTTTTATAAAATTTTATTTTGTTTTGTTTACTTTCTAGGTCTTTTGTATTGCCATATGAATTTTAGAATCAGTTTTCCAATTTCTCCTTTAAAAAAACATGCTGGATATTGATGACATTCGTAGTCTATTACATGCTATCACATTCAATCCTTACTACAAAGTTATGATTTGGGCATTATTCTTGCCATTCTTTAAAACAAAGAAACCAAGACTCACAGGTTACAGAATGTCATTTGAAACCTCATTAGTAAAAACTTGAACCAAGTTGGCTGTAATTCTTGTACCACTACCTCTAAAGGAATTAACTGGGTCATAAATGGTGTCCCAGCCTCCAGCTGGGATTTCCCACTGGACAGTCTGGGTTGTGTTCAACACTTGAAGCTATGATTTTTTCTTCTGTTTACTCGATTGAATCTTCAGAACATATCCTCCATGCTATATCTCTCTGGCCCTCTTTCATCTTCATTTTTTAATGAATGGAAAAAACACATACACCTAAGCATATAGTTCCTTCTCTGCAAGACTCACTATCCACTATCACAATGGATGCTTTAATCACCTAACTTGTTCATGAATGCTCAAATATTCATCTCCTTTAAAAGCATGTCATTCTTCTGCTCTAAAGCAATGACTCTCCAGTGCTTTCAAAATTCAGTTGACTCACAGAGTCATGCACATTTAGAGCAGAAGGGGACTTTAGAGACTGTGTATACCAAACAGTGGAGAAGCAATATTCAATCCTCTTGTTTCAGATGTAAGAGTTATTTACCAAGGAGAAGATACTTTAATGCAAGGACTCTGTAATCCCATGTCTGCTAGGAATTCTGGTCTTGATTTTGTTTGGTTTTGAGCTTTGGATTCCAATCTTGGCCTAATGATTTTTCCTCTAAAAATGTTGAAGACTCACTGGGACATTCAAGACTCTCCCCAGTTGCTTTCCAGCCCATTCTCTGTCCTTTCAACATTCTATAGTCCACCAGCGTCCACATCAGCAAGATCCTTCCTGGCCTCTGTGCCTTGCCTTCCACTGGTCCCTCCACCAGTGATGCCCCCCACTCTTTTTAACCTGCATGTATTTCTTTCTGAAATAGCTCCACTCCCCACATTTGAGGCTGATCCCAAGCACCACCATTCCAGGAAACTTCTGATTCCTGCAGCTGCAAGTGTAGATTCTCCATCCACCACCCTGAGTTCTCATCATTCTGGATCTGGGATAAAAATACACTGAATGGGATTAACAGCAGATTGGTGAACACAGAGAGCTTAGTGAATTTGATGCTATCATAATAGAAATACAAAATGCAAGCCAAAATGGAACCCAAGGAGAAGAAAGCCTGGGGAGAAAATGAACAGATTATCAGTGAGCTCTGGGGTAACTTCAAGTGGCCTCATAGATGTATATAATTGGGGTCACACAATTGGAGAGAGTACAGAGGAAAATATTGAAGAAATAATGGCTAAAGTTTTTCTAAGTTTGATAAAAACTGCATACCCTCAGATCTAAGAAGGTCAATGAACCCCCAAGCATAAGAAACCTGAAGATAACTATAAGGCATATCTTAACAAAATTTCTTAAAGCCAGTAGTAAAAAGAAAAAAAAAATAAGCAGTTAGAGAAAAAAAGACACATCATGTACAATGGAACAAAGTACAGAATTATAGCAGGCTTAACATTAAAAACAGGCCAGGTGTGGCGGCTCATGCTTGTAATCCTAGCACTGTGGGAGGCTGAGGTGGGCAGATCACCTGAGGTCAGAAGTTTGAGACTAGCCTGGCCAACATGGCAAAGCCCTGTCTCTACTAAAAATACAAAAACAAAAAAAATTAGCCGGGCGCGGTAGAGGGCACCTGTAATTCCAGCGCCCCGGGAGGCTGAGGCAGGATAATCACTTGAATCTGGGAGGCGGAGGTTGCAGTGAGCCAAGATCGCATCATTGCACTCCAGCCTAGGTGACAAGAGTGAAACTCCATCTCAAAAAATAAAAACAAAAAGCAAACATTAAAAACAATGCAAGTTGAAAGATAGTGGAGCAACAGTTTTCAAGTTTTGAGAAGTAAAACCAACTTAGAATTCTATATCTAGAGAAAATATATTTTAGAAATAAAGGCAAAATCAAGATTCTTCAGACACAGAAAAGTTGAAAGAGCTCATCATCATCAGTTGACCTACACTATAAGAAAGATGGAAGGAAATCCATTTGGCAGAAAGAAATGATACCAGATGGAAATCGGGATCCACAGAAAGAGATGGAGGACACCAGGAATGGCAACTACATGGTTATGTGCAGGAGCTTTTTTCTTATTATTTAACTTTAAAAAAAGGTAATTTTCAAAGGAAAAATAATAACAATGTATTGGATAATTTATAACATACATAGAAGTAAAATGTGTAACAACAATAGTACAAAGATTGAGAGGGGAAAAATGGAAGCATATACTCTTTTAAGTTTCTATATGAGAAATATAATATTATTTGAGTTAATATGTACCATAGGCTGAGCACAGTGGCTCACATCTGTAATTCCAGAACTTTTGGAGGCCAAGATGAGAGGATAGCTGGAGCCCAGGAGTTCAAGACCAGCCTGGGCAACATAATGAGACCCTGTCTCTACAAAAAATACTGCCTTCTACTTCCTCATCTCCAAGTCCAATCTTCTTTCCACACTATGGACAAAATGATTTTAAAAAATAATTTTAATAGCCTTTAGTTTTTAGAGCAGTTTTCGATTCATAGCATAATTGAGAAGAAGGTACAGGGATTTCCTGTTTATCTCCTGCCCCTACACATGCATAGCTCCTCATTATCAACATCCCCCACCAGAGTGGCACATGTGTTACAGTAAAAAAATCTCCACTGGTGCACCCAAATCATAGTTTACACTAGAATTCACTTTTAGTGTTGAACGTTCTGTGGGTTTGGATAAATGCATCCCCCTCTATACTATCATACAGGATAGTGTCATTGCTTTGAGAATCCTCCATGCTCTGTCTAAACATCCCTCCCTCCCTCCAGCCCCTGGTGACCACCAAACTTTTTATTGTTTCCGTAGTTTTGCCTTTTCCAGAATACCATATAGTTAGAATTGTATAGTATGTAGCCTTTTCAGATTGGCTTCTTTTACTTAGTAATATGAAGTTAAATTTCTTTCATGGCTTGATAGCTCATTTCTTTTCAGCGCTGAAGAATATTTCATTGTCTGAATGCACCAGAGTTTATTTATCCATTCATCTTTTGAAAGATATCTTGTTTCTTTTCTACATTTTGACAATTACTAATGAAGCTGCTACAGGTCAAATATTCCTTATCGGAAATGCCTGGGACCAGAAGTGTTTTGGGTTTTGGATTGTTTCAGATTTTGAAATGTTTGCAGATACTTTCTTTTGAGCATCATGTCTACACTCAAAAAGTTTCAGGTTTTTGAGTATTTTGGCTTTTTGGATCAGGGCTGCTTGACCTGTACAAACAACTATGTGTAGATTTTTGTGTGGACGTAAGTTTTTCAACTCTTTTGGGAAACTACCAAGGAGTGCGTAGCTAAATTGTGTAATAACTGTATGTCTAGTTTATAGAAAACTGCCAAACTGACCTCCAATGTGGCTATACCATTTCGCCCAGCAATGAATGAGAGTTCCTGTTGCTCCATATCCTTGTCAGAATTAGATGTTGTCAGGTTCTGGATTTTGGCCATTCTAACAGGTGTGTAGTAGTACCTCACTGTTGTTTTAATTTGCAATTCCCTAATGGCATGTGATGCTGGGCACCTTTTAATATGCTTACATGCCATATGCCTTTTTTGGTGAGGTGTATGACTCATTTTTTTTTGGTTTGTTTTGAGTTTTGTTTGTTTTGAGACACAGTTTCACTCTATCATCCAGGCTGGAGTGCAGTGGCGCTATCTCAGCTCACTGCAGCCTCTGCCTCCCGGGTTCAGGTGATTCTTCTGCCTCAGCCTCCTGAGTAGCTGGGATTACAGGCACTCACTACCATGCCCAGCTACTTTTTGTATTTTTAGTAAAGATGGGGTTTCACTATGTTGGTCAGGCTGGTCTCAAACTCCTGACCTCAAGCGATCTGCCCACTTCTGCCTTCCCAAAGCACTGGGATTACAGATGTGACCCACTGCACCCAGCCAGTATGACTCATTTTTTAATTGGGTTGCTTTCTTATTGCTGAGTTTTAAGAGTTCTTTGTATATTTTGGATAACAATCCCTTAACAGATATGTTTTTACAAAATCTCCTAGCAAAATGATCTTTTAAAAAAGCAATTCTGATCTTGTCACTTTCTTGCTCAAAACCCTTCAATGGCTCTCCATCATCTTCAGGATAAAAATCTAAACTCTTTAACTTGTCACAATTTAAATCAAACTCAACTCTTCAATTTCTTCCCTTAGCCTTCCTCCATTTCCTTGACAAAGACACATTCTTGGCTCTAGTCCCGCTAGGCCAGCTTCTATTACCTAACTCCCTGCATGACTTTTATTGAACACCTACTATGTGGCAGACACTATGCTAAGTGCATTTTTACTATTCACTTTCTTAACTGTTACCACGATTAAGTAAGAGCTTATTATCCCACAGATGACCATTCACTTTGGCCTGTTCTTCAACCGAGTTCAAATGCCTCCTCCTCCACTTGAATCTGCTCTTTCTATCTTCCCGTGACACTCTATGTCTTTTTCAAACGCTTGTTCTCCAGAGTTACTTCTTGCCTATGATCCTGCATTACTGTCTTTGTTAGGTACAATTCCTACCAATCTGTGTGGGCCTCTTGAACTGAGGACAACATTCTAACAGGGCCTGGTCTAGGGTCAGGTCAGGAGTCAGACTGAATGCAATGGAATCTTGTGCTCCCACAGCCAGATCTTGCCAGCCCTGTCCATCCCAGCAGCACCTTGCAAGATTCATCCAAGCGTGTGCAGACACCCAGTCTGCCTCAGCCCTCCACTGCTGGCCTTCAGGGCACCTGGTGCCTGGGGTGTGGCTGGCACTGTCTCCTGGAGGGAAGTGAAGCAAAAGCCTCAGGACAAGGGGAATTGTAATGTTCTCAATATTACAGGGCTGTAGGGCATCTGTGTCCTCATGCAGAGGTCCCCAAGCTGAAGCCAAGTTGGGGGTCCCTGCCAGGCCTCTCTTCCTCTAGTGGATAGAGTCTCTTTGCATTTTGGCAATTGCGACCCAGCCTGCGTGCTCAGGTTAGGGGGTGGGGCTTGCCAGAATTCACACCCTGGGTCCTGTGGATAGGAAATCCAGAGGTGCTGCCCCTGGTGGGGGTGGGTGGCAGGGAGTAGATGGAGCTTCTCCAGACCCTTGGCATTGCCAAGCCAGCTCCTTGGCCAGGGACACAGAATTGGGCAACACACTTCCAGGTGCAAGCCTCAGGTACTGGTTTGTAAAATGGAGATCTTGCTAATAGAGCATGGGGTTGCCTTGACTGTGGAGTGAGGTGGATTCAGCTAGCAGCAGCCTCCTGGGGTGTTGCAGAGGTTGATGTGAATGCAGGGAGAAGTTGATGAAATAAAGAATTCTGATAGATGGAAGCAATTGTTTTTGTTGTTTATGTGCATGTGTTTCCTTGGTAGGGAGTGGCGGTGGTGATTTTTTTTTTCTATTTTTGTCCCTTGATATGAGCCATAAAGTCCTTAAAAAGCCTTGTAGAGCTGGGTTTGGTGAACTGGAGGGAGCTGGGCCCCAGGCACTCTAAACACAGCCTCAAGAAACTCCCTTCCTCTTTTAAGGACTCAGTTTCCCCACCTATAATAAAGAAGTTGAACCACCTCCTGCTTTGGCCTGCTCTCTGCCAGCTGTTTAACCTTCCTCCCCTCTATGCCATAATATATGCAGAGTGGTTTTGGGAATGTTGAAAGACATGGGATATCACACAGCAAAGTATATTTAAATCTGCCTGACATGGTTTTAAGATAGAATGGGCCAGATTTAGGACCAGAACAGATCAGACACCTTCCTGTGGTGTGGAGGGAATCCCGAGCTGACCTGTTATGTTAGGCCATTCTTTCACTACTATAAAGAAATGCCTCAGACTGGGTAATTTATAAAGAAAAGAGGTTTAATTGGCTCATGGTTCTGTAGGCTGTACAAGCATGCAGCCAGCATGCTTCCGGGGAGGACTCAGGGAGCTTTTACTCATGGTTCAAGGCAAAGCAGGAGCAGGAACGTCGCATGGCAAAAACAGGAGCAAGAGAGAGAGAGTGGGAGTGGGGAGGGAGCTGCTACACCTTTAGATGAACAGAACTCTGAGAACTCACTCATTATCTCAAAGACAACACCAAGCCATGAGGGATCTTCCCCCATGACCCAACTATCTCCCACCAGGCCCCACGTCCAGCACTGGGGATTATAATTCAACATGAGATTTGGGTGGGAACAAATATTCAAATGCTAACATTCCACCCCTGGCCTCTCCCATATCTCATGTTCTTCTCACATTACAAAAATACAATTACGCCTTCCCAGTAGTTCCCCAAAGTCTTAACTCACTCCAGCATTAACTCAAAAGTTCAAAGTCCAAAGTCTCATCTAAGACAAGGCAAGTCACTTTCACCTATGAGACTGTAAAATAAAAAAGATCAAGTTATTTACTTCCAAGATATAAGAGGGGAATAGGCATTGGGTAAACACTCCCATTCCATAAGGGAGCAATTGACCAAAAAAAGGGACTGCAGGCCCCACACAAGTTTAAAACGCAGCAGGGGAGTCATTCAATCTTAAAGCTCCAAAATAATCTCCTTTGACTCCATGTCCCACATCCAGGGCACATTGGTGCAAGGGATGGGCACCCAAGGTCTTGGGCTGCTCCAACCCTGTTGCTTCACAGGGTGCAGCCCTCCCCATCTCCCAGGCTGCTCTCAGAGGCTAGAGTTGAGTTTCTGAAGCTTTCCCAGGCACAGGATGCAAGCTGCTGGTGGATCTACCACTCTCAGATCTGAAGGACAGTGTCCTTCTTCCCTCAGCTCCACTAGGCAGTCCCCCAGTGGCAACTCTGTGTATGGCCTCCAACCCCACATTTCCCCTCTACACTGCCTTAGTAGAGGTTCTCTGCGAGGGCTCTGCCCTTGCAGTAGATTTCTGCCTGGATACCTAGGCTTCATACATCCTCTGAAACTAGGCGGAAGCTGCCCAGAATCCACCACTCTGTGCACCTGCAGGCTTAACACCACATGGAAGCCACCAACATTTAAGTCTTGCATTCTCCAAAATGGCAGACTGAGCTGTACCTGGAGCCACATCCAGGTGCAGCTGAAGCTGGAGTGGCCAGGATGTGGGAGCAGTGTCCCAAGGCTGTGCAGGGCAGCAGGTCCCTCTGACTGGCCCACGAAACCATTCTTTCCTCCCAACCATCAAGTCCAGTGATGGGAGGGGCTGCCATGAAGGTCCCTGAAGGGCTTTCAAGGCCTTTTCCTCAATGTCTTGGATATGAGTATTTGGCTTCCTTTTAGTTATGCAAATATCTCCAGCAAGTGGTTCTTCCACAGCCTGCTTGAATTCCTCTCACCCCAAAAAACTTTTTCTTTCTTTGTCACATAGCCAGGCTGCAAATTTTCCACTTTTACAATCTGCTTTCCTTTTAAATATAAATTCAAACTTTAAGCCATTTCTTTGCTCTCGCATCTGAAAAGGTTTTTAGAAGCAGCCACGTCACTTCTGAAACACTTTGCACCTTAGAAATGTCTTCTGCCAAACACCCTAAATCATCACTGTGACATTCATTCAAACATCCATAGATCCCTAGGGCACGAACACAAGGCAGCCAAGTTCTTTGTTAATGCATAACAAGGATGACCTTTGCTTCAGTTCTCAATAAGTTCCTCATTTCCATCTGAGACCTCTTCAGCCTGGCCTTCACTGTCCATGTTACTCATCAACATTTTGGTCACAATCATTTAACCAGTCTCTAAAATGTTCAAAACTTTCCATCCTCCTGCCTTGTTCTGAGCTCCCCAAACTCTTCCAGCCTCTACCTGCTACCAAGTCCCAAAGTTGCTTCCACAATTTCAGGTATTTTTTAGCAATGCCCCACTCCCGGTACCAATTTTCTCTGTTAGGCCATCCTTTCATTGCTATGAAGAAATATCTGAGTCTGGATAATTTACAAAGAAAAGAGGTTTATTTGGCTCACATTTCTGCACCTGTACAAGCTTGGGCCAACATCTGTTCAGCTTCTGGGAGGCCTCATGGAGCTTTTACTTATGGTGGGAAATGAAGTGGGAACAGGCACATCACACGGCCAGAGCAGGATCAAGAGAGAATGTTGGGAGGAGGTGCCACACACTTTTAAATAATCAGCTCTTCCAAGAACTCACTCACTATCTCAAAGACAGCACCAAACTATGAGGGATCGGCTCCCATGACAAAAACACTGCCCATCAGGCCCCACCTCCAGCATTGAGTATTACAATAATTTAACATGAGACTTGGGTGGGGACAAATAACCAAACTATATCACCTATCTTGGGATATTTCTGGATGGTAGCATGGAGGGAGGAGGCAGGTGAGGCCCGGTGGCAGGGCAGTAGTCACCTTCTGAGAACTGGCCTGAGCCAATTGGTTGAGATGAGCCACTAGACACTATCCTCTGTGTTCAGATCCATCACCCCTCCCATGATCAGGACTGGAGAGTGGAGCCAGGGACCATATGCTGGCCCTAGAAGGACCCCAAGAGACACAAAGACCAACTCCATCCTTTAACAGAGTCAGCCTTTGATGCCTGAGTTTGAAGGAGAACTGATTGAGTTAGAGGCAGAGCCAAGAGGCTATGCCTGGTAGGATCATAATCATGGCCTGCTGGACAAACAGTTTACGTTGGCTTCAAATGCCAAGGTAAAGGTTCATAATTCTGGGGCTTAAAGCAGGCACGACAGGCCAGGTACAGGGGCTCACGTCTGTATTCTCAGCACTTTGGGAGGCTGAAGCAAGAAGATCCCTTGATCCCAGGAGTTTGAGACAGCCTGGGCAACACAGTGAGACCCTTGTCTCTACAAGAAAAAAAATTTAAAAAAATTGGCTAGTCATGGTGGTATGCACCTGTAGTCCCAGCTACTTAGGAGGCTGAGGCTGGAGGATAGCTTGAGCCTTGGAGTTCAAGTTTATAGTGAGCTGTGATTATGCCACTGCATTCCAGTCTGGGTGACAGAGTGAGACCCTGTCCACCCCCTCCAAAAAAAGCAAGCAAGTCTAAGTCTGGAACGATTGCCTGGGAGGGAGCACAGGTGGGCTTGTAGGATGTTGGAAACATTCAATTTCTTGCCCTGGGTGCTCAATACAAGGCTGTGGCAGTTTGTGAAATTCATCAAGCTATACGGATGATATGTGTACACTGTACTTCAATAAGAATACTTTTTAAAAATAACTAAAATGAGAAGAGAAGCGCGTGGCTTTTACGCTGTTTGGCAGCCCCTTGGGGCATAGAGGAGAGGGCAGTATGCTTCAAACACCCCCAGCTGTAACCATGGGAGTGGGGAATGTTTGAGGGCTGGCCACTGGCGCATATTGGCAGAGCAAACACACGGGCCTCCGAGCACACTGTCCCCTCTGTGTACACAGGGTGTTAGGCCAGGCTCCACCGAGCTGCACTTCATGGTAACAAAGACAACAATGCTACCATCTTGTAATCGTCAATAGCATCGCCACACTCAAGTCTTTGGTCCAATATTTGCAGAGCCAGAGAAGCCACATCTACTTTGCAATATTGACTTAGATTCATCACTTACCAGAAAAACCTGAGTGCCCAGGCCCGCCTGCTCATCCACCATGGCCTTTGGGAGGTGCATGGCCTTAGGCAGAATGTGTGGGGTCATGGAAAAACCAGCCCCCTTTGGTTCATGGCTCTTGTCACTATTATTTTACCCGTGTACCCTGGAGTCAGGCCGTGGAGAGGGGTCATGCATCTCCAGACTGCTGATGAAGATTGCCCAGTGTCTGTAATCCGATCTACAAGATTTGGAGAGCTATGAGTTGGGAAAAATGAAGCCTGGAGTTTACCTTTTTGAATGGAATTTTCAGGAAATGGTGATTATAAAGCATTTTTTCATAAAACTTTCTTTTTTACAAGGAAAGGAAATTTCTTCTTCATAAACGGTTAAACCCTATAAACGCCAAACATGTTGGCTTTAATTCAGGGTTTTGCTTCTTCCAGTAATTTCTGAGTGAGACACTGTACCATTGACAAACACAAGAGCCTGCTTTCCAGAAACTCATGCTGCCCAGGGAAGCGGCTCCCTCTTTGTGAGCCCCAGGACCCCGGTGCCCGGCCATGACCTGTGACCTCCTCCTGCCTGGCCTCGTTTTCAGCTGCAGAATGCGAGGGGCCAGCCTGCATCAGCTGGACAGGGAGGGCCTGAACACACTGCCCGGAGGCTCTGCCTTCCACAAGGGGCTGACCCCTCACTGCAGGTGCTGTGTCCCTGGGGCAGCCTGGATGCCCAGTCAGGGGGCAAGAGCTTAGACATCCCTGCTCTGAGTGCTTCTCTTTTTCCCATTTTATCAGAAAGGCTGCGATGAGACTCCCTGCTCTGCCCTCTCTCTGCCTCCACGGCCCACACATTCAGGGAGGCCTCCCATAACCATTAATTTAGCCAATTTCCTGGGCCACACCGTCCCCCGGGGACCCCACTTTGGTGGGCAGCAGCGGAACAAGACTCCCTGCTGTTTCCCTTCCCTTTTAATTACACGGGGACAAGCTTCCTTGGGCTGACTTTGGGAGGCAAGCCCCAGGCCAGCCTGGCTGCCCTCCACGAAACAATGCACACATGTTCCGGAGAATTCCCTCCTCGCCTAATCCGGGCTGGGAAGAAAAGGGCTTTTCTTCTTCTTGTCAAAGGGAGTCTTCGATGCTAAGATACCATTTTGTGTCTCAAGTCATGTCACGGGACTTCTGCCTCAGCGTCGCTGCCTGCTCTTTAGAAATGAAAGACACAGTCCTTGATTCACCTCAGGACGAGTGCCCCCACCCTGCCCTCCTCTGAAAATGAAAGGGGGTTGGGGGCCAAGGGAAGCGGGAAAAGCTCCCAGCTCCCACTGTTTCTTTCTCATCCTGGCAACCTCGGCTTTCTGAACTATTTGCCCAAAGGATGAGTAGGGAGGGCTGAGCCTCACCTGCTGATCTCAAGGGTCATGAATATTCTTATAATCCCCTAGAAAGAAGGGCCCTTTCATTAGAGAAGCGGATTCAGTCCTGGCGGCTATCGGTGTTCCCACCTCCTCCTGCCCACCGGCCTTGCCTCTGCTCTGCAGTCCGGCTCCACAGCCTCTGGGTCCCTGCTGGCTTTTCGGCTCTTGGCACAGACTGGAAGAACTGGATTTTCATAAGACACTGCTATGCTGCTTTCCCTCACTAATCCCTGTCCCTATGTTATGGAAGAATGAAAAGAAACAACAGAAAAGTTACAGACACGCAACTTGCCGCTTGGAAAGGAGTTGGCTTCAGTACACATGAGAGAACAAACTTACTGAATAGTTGTGTGTTTAAGTTCACACTTTGCCTCATTTGACAAAAGGATCTGAGGTAGCTTTTGGAAATTCCCACAATAATGCAGATGAAGAAATCAAAGTTACATGAGGAAAAAAGGTAGCAAAATGAAATCAAGTCAAGGAAAAATTTAATACCATAAAATTAGGGACAGAACCTGCTTTTCTAATGAAAGGGTCCATCTATCTTTCTAGGGGATTATAAGTCATATAAAGTAAGGCTTCATATGAGAGCAAGGATAGGCTGATAATTTAGTTTTGGGCTTCCTAGCGGCCAAAGGGAGAAAAATGGTCAGAGAAGGTAAGCACAAAGGGCCACGCCAGCTCAGGGGTGGCACAGTTCTCCCTGATACTGGGTTCCCATCTCTATCAACTGTGGATCCTCAAACAAAAACACTCGTCTGCTGCATTAAAAATGTCATTGTTAATATCCTTGCACTAAAGGTAAGAGTTTCATTAAGCAATGCTAAAATGGGTTGAAACTGGATTCTGTGCATCTTCTTAAGAAAAATACAGACCTGTATGACGGCCCACGTTTTCTTCAGAATCCGTAAGTGCAGCTTATTTTTGTTTTTGTTTTTTTGAGATGGAGTTTCACTCTTATTGCCCAGGCTGGAGTGCAATGGCATGATCTTGGCTCACTGCAACCTCTGCCTCCCAGGTTCAAACAATTCTCCTGCCTCAGCCTCCCGCGTAGCTGGGATTATAGGCATGTGCCATCACACCTGGCTAATTTTGTATGTTTAGTAGAGAGGGGGTTTCTCCATGTTGGTCAGGCTGGTCTCAGGTGATCCACCCACTTTGGCCTACCGAAGTACTGGGATTACAGGCAGGAGCCACCGTGCCCGGCCAAGTGCAGCATATTGAGTTGGTGCCACACAGGTAACACCCTTAGGGGCCTGTCTTGAACATACATGAATGCACAGGACTTGAGCTGTGAACTGGACTGTTTACTTTTCCAGGCCCAAGCCCGTAGCATCAGCACAAGCAGAGCTGGGCCCTGCCTGAAAGCAGGGTACTGAAATGTCTACTAACTCTTCACTTAGCAGACAGAGTGGAGGAAACGCCTCTGGAGAATAAATCACGCTTGTGTCAGTGTAGGTAAGCAGACACTGCAGGAGAGGAGCAAGATTCCATCAATATTTCTTTCTTTCTTTTTCTCTCTCTCTCCTCTCTCTTCTTTCTTTTTTAATGGAGTCTCGCTCTCATGCCCAGGCTGGAGTGCAGTGGTACAATCTCAGCTCACTGCAACCTCCACCTTCCCAGTTCTAGCTATTCTCCTGCCTCAGCCACCTGAGTAGAGATGGGGTTTCACCATGTTGGCCAGGCTGGTCTCAAACTCTTCACCTCAGGTCATCTTTTCACCTTGGCCTCCCAAAGTGCTGGGATTACAGGCGTAAGCCACCACACCTGGCCAATTCCATCAATATTTCTGATGCCATTAGTGTTTTTGGTTTGGAAACAATTATTGATGGATCTTAATTTAAACCAACATAGTGTCATAATAATAGCTAATAGTTTTGGACACTCACCATATGCTAGACTCTTTGGAAGTGCTTTAAATATATTATTTAATTTTAACCCCAAAGCCCCTGAGATAGAAAACACACACACACACACACACACACACACACACACACACACACTCTCTTATACTTTTTTTTTTCCTAGTGAAATGAGGAAATGAAGGCTTAGAGGAGAATTTGACACCGCACAGCTAGAAAACAATAGTGCTAGGATTTTAACCCAGCACTGCGTATCTGCACGGCCCAACGTCATCACGAGCATACCACCCCGAGAAGAAAATCATACTAGAAATCAGGAGGCCTGGAAGTCTTCCTTTCGGAGATCATTGCTGTAACAAACTAGCTTTGCTATGTTCTCCTTCACGGATTCATTGTTGCTATGTTTTTGAACAAGGGTTGGGTCTTTAAGATCCTTTATGGCCTCTACATTCAGATAAGCTTATTTATTCATTAGATCACAATGTATTATGCCAGGCACTGTGTTGTGGGGAAATCAGGTGCAGTCTCTGGTTTCTTAGAATCTACAATCTCAATGGGAAGATGGACACTGTGTAAGTAACTAGAAATGTCACATGCAAGAAGAGGGCCAAGTTTAGGGTGCTAAGGAGCATATCAAAAACTTAGTCTGAGTTGGGAGCTCGGTCAGGGAAGAGCTCCTCCAGGGGAGGTATTTAAGCAGAGCCCTAAGGATAAGTAGCAGTTGTCTAGGCAAATGGGAGTTCGGGGTTGAGAAGAGGATGTACAAAAGTCCAAGGTAGTATACAGTGTATTTATAGGCCTGAAAGCTCAAGTGCCTGAAGCACAGGGGAAAAGGAGGCTGGAGAAGGCAAGGGCAGATCTCACTGGGCCCTCAAAAGCCTTGGTGACTCTCAACATTATCAGGACGGTGCCAATCCATAACATGGCTTTAAGCAGGAGATTAGCAATCATATATGTACTTAAAAAAAAAAGATCTGGCTATTGTAATACAGAGGCTAGGTCGGAGGGAAGCAAGAGAGCAAATGAGTCAGGAGGCCCTGCAGATCACGACTAGGGCCAAGATGGTGACAGTGCGGATGGAAAGGCATGGATGGAGATGCTTACATGTCTAATTTTTTTTTTTTTTTTGAGATGGAGTCTTGCTGGAGTGCAGTGGTATGATCTTGGCTCACTGCACCCTCCGCCTCCCAAGTTCAAGCGATTCTCCTCCCTCAGCCTCCCGAGTAGCTGGGATTACAGACACTTGCCACTATGCCTGGCTAATTTTTGTATTTTTTTTTTGGTAGAAATAGGTTTCACTATGTTGGCCAGACTAGTCTCAAACTCCTGACCTCGTGATCCACCTGCCTCAACCTCCCAAAGTGCTGGAATTACAGGCATGAGACCGCGTCTGGCCGAGTGTCTAATTAATAGGCCTTGGTGGATGATTTGATGTGGACATGGGATTGGGGGAAGAGTCAAGGATGATCCCTCATTTTTGGCTTGAGCAAAAAAGGTAAATGATGTAAAGATATTCCCATTTAGTGAAACAGAGCAGAGTACAGGTTGGCAAGAGTAACAATGAATTTAGCTATGAGGTATCTTTGAAAAATGCAAGTGATAATGTTGAATAGGCATCAGGAGGCACTGGCAATTAAATAAGAGTTGAAGCTATGGGAGTGGATAAAATCTAGGAAGAGAATATAGATTGGGAGAGGGCCAGAACAGAGGAGAAGAGCAGCCAGGAAGGTGGGAGGAACATCAGAAGTGTGTGTTGCAATGGAAGGCAAGAGATGCAAGTACTTCAAAGACAAAATGGTCAACGGTACAGAGTACAGTAATGGGCCAAGTGAGATACGGCCTGAAAACTATCCAATGAATGTAATGACGTGGATGCCACCATGTCCTTAGGGAGAACAGGTCTGGTGGAGCGGCACAGCTGATTTGAACATGCAACCAACACACCAGGGATCACTGCCATTTGCTGGCCTGGCTTCCGGCACTTGCCATTGATACAAAATATATCCTGATTTCAGGTAAAGAAGCCAACAGGTGATTTTCATGGACAGTTCAGAGCTTCAGATATTTTAAACAAAGGGTCTGATCCTGTAGCTAATTCCTCATAGTACAAAGCAGTGATTATCAAATGTTTAATCCCTTGAGAATTATTGAGTACCTGAAAAGTTTTTGTTTTTGTAGGTTATATCTATGGGTATTTATTGTATTAGGAATTAAAACTGGCCGGGTGTGGTGGCTCACGCCTGTAACCCCAGCACTTTGGGAAGCAGGGGCAGGCACATCACTTGAGATCAGGAGTTTGATACCAGCCTGGCCAACATGGTGAAACTCCATCTCTACTAAAAATACAAAAATTAGCCAGTGTGGTGTGCACCTGTAGTCCCAGTGACCGGGGAGGCTGGGACAGGAGAATCTCTTGAACCCAGGAGGTGGAGGTTGCTGTGAGCCAAGATTGCGCCACTGCACTCCAGTTGGGGTGACAAGAATGAAACTCTGTCTCACAAAAAAAAAAAAAAAAAAAAGAAAAAGAAAATTAAAATTGAGACATATTATTTACTCAATGTATTAAAAAAATAAAACAATTGCATGTTAACATAAATAACATTTTTGATGAAAAACAAAAAAATATAGCAACAAGAGTAGTACTTTCATTTTTGCAATTCTTTTTAATGTCTTGATAGCAGATAACTGGATTATCTTATCTGCTTATTATGATATGCTGTTTTGGTTACCCTAGATGCAGAAAACCTGGCCTTGCCCAGTTATGGAATTGAAAAAGAGAATAACGTAAGAGCTGTTTCAGGTCATTGTGAGTCTTCTCTGATATTGCACCGACACTTAGCAAAGGTTAGTTGTAATGTGGCATCTGAAACCATATCAATGAACTTCTCATATCTGTAATTTAAACTCCATTGGTCCAGCTCCCATTTTGTAGGGATCTTCTCCCATGCCTGATTTGTTACCAGAATGCATTAACGACTCGAGAAATATTAGTTCCCATGGTTATGCAAATCTTCTAACTGTTGCCACTTTGCACTTTACAATATCCAAAAATCACACCCATTCATGTTACTATCTCATTGAAAATACATATACTGAAAAGCTGTCAAGCTCGATGACAGATCCAAGTTTTCAAAATGTTCATTTTTGCCTGAATGTGTCATTTGTATCACTGGCAGTAAGTACACAAAAGTGGTCTTCCTTGAAGTGGCGGACTCACTCTGCTTGGTTTGAGAAAATGGCTGCCACGTCTGAGTTCTATAGTTTGTCAGTTATTCTTTTAAGCAAAATGGTGTTCCTTGAAAAAAAGTGGTAATTTAGGTCACAAATTAAACAACGATACGAGGACTTTTTCTCAAGATCACCATTATCCTCTATATGCATATGTATATGTTTTCTGTGTACCAGACTTTTTTTTTTTTGAAAAAAAAAAGAGTGCACGTGAGTGAAGATGACACATGCTTGTCAGGACGGGTGGTGCCATTGCCCTGACTCACACCGAGGCTCCAGTGCTGTGCGCTGTTGTTTCTGTACAACCAGCAAATGTCAACACAGTGAAAAGGGCAAATATTAGTATTATTATCAAAATCATGTTGACCTTGTGCACCATGGAAATAATCTTGACCCCCAGGGACCCAAAAAGCACCCTCTACCAACTGCTGGTATAGAGTAAGCATTGGCATCTAAGAAGGCAATTCACTCATGAAGAAACTCTCCAGATGCCAAGAAAGCAAAGATTTTCCTCTGAAAGTGTTTTATATCTTCGGTAAAGCTCTGTAATAAATACTTCAGAAGTTTAGTGCCAGAACCAAACTATTTAATTAAATGTTTAAAATAATATGATAATCAGTTCTATCCATTCCATCGCAATGAATATCTTTACTACCTTGTGGACATATTTTAAAGATTAAATGAGATAATAAAGCTATATGCCAATTAAGGGCAGTTTTATTTACATAAGGCAGTTTTATGTAAAACAGAATTGAAGTTTTCACAAATGTCAGCATTAGAGGGACCTTGAATCAACATCCAACTAAACCCTCTTATTTTATTAGTGAAGAAATAAAGCTACCTGGAGACAGATTTTAATCAAATGATCATGTTCCCATTTTAGATACTTCATTGTGGCAGGAGTGTGGAGGATGAAAAGGAGATGAAAATGAAGGCCCATGGCAGCAATGAAGGTGAGACATGGGGGCCACCTGATCTGTGCAGACAGGATGGAAGAGTTGAGGAGTACAAAACGTATTAAACTGGTGGGCCAGGCGTGGTGGCTTATGCCTGTAATCCTAGCACTTTGGGAGGCAGAGGCTAGTGGATCAACTGAGGTTAGGAGTTCGAGACCGGCCTAGCCAACATGGCGAAACCCCATCTCTACTGAAAATATAAAAATTAGCTGGGCATGGCGTATTAAGATTTAATACTTAAATTTGAAAACAGGGAGGCTAACATTTGAAAATAGGGAGATTTCACCTAAATATTGAGATCCCCAACTTCTTTCACAAAACGCCTGGCTTTGGAAGTACTGAACCTGTGGCCCTGGATCTAAATCTTCACGAAACAGAAATAGAATTTGCCTAGGAATCGGGAAATAAGAGTTTCTAGCTCTAACACTAATTGAGCAAATTGCTTCTTTTTTTTCTTGCAAAATAAGAGTTATCACTGTTCTAAAACTGTAGTTCATTTTTTAGGTAAACGAAATAAATCTGAAGGTAAAAACATGATAAAACTTCTCGAAATCACACCATAAATACAGGTAGCCAGGTAGTGGAAGGCTTTCAAAATGGTTTAGAATATATAAATATTGGATGCACCAAAGATTATTCAAACTATAGGAATCAATGAATCATCATGGTGATTCAGAGAGAGGAAAACACTCTTAACGTGAACTACTGTATGCCTAAATACGCAGGAGGTTTAAGCTTCCCACTAGATGTGGCGCATGCAGACTTGCTGCATACTCATCTGCTCCAGAAAGTTCGCCATTTCCACATTCTCATCTTGTGATTTTGAGGAGGTTGAGCATGCCACGCCTCATCTGTGGAGGCTTTCTGCTTGGCCGGCTTCAGACAAAGTTACCATTAACTCCCCAACCTGCAAGAAAATGATTTGACACAAAGGATTCCAAAATGTCCTCCTCTCCCCCTACAAGCCTGCAAACAAATGGTACAGGAATGAGGTCAGAAAGGAATCCCCCGCCCACCAGGCCCCTGAATTCATTTACCTACCTCAGAGCCCATTCAGAGAAAGGGGTGGGACAGGGAACAAGAGATGCTTGGAGGCCAAGTGGAGTTTGGGGGTCGAGCGCTACATTACAAGATTTGACAGGCCTTTGCCAGCCTTCAGCTTCTTTGTGTCTCTCACATAATAGAGAAACACAAACTGAGCAGCACACGATCTGTGGTTACACCCTTGGACAGAGCACGCTCTTTGCAAATGCTAATAGTATTGTAGCATCCTGTCACCCGGTAACACAAAAAAGGATGTTGATTTTCACATGAACCAGAACAGGCCCATTGTACACAAGTTTGTGACCAACTTGTAGTATCTGCACATCAAAAGCCCAGCCAATCATGGAGCACACAGCTGGCGAAACGTACCAATGGGGGGCGCCCAACGGGAGGAGCATCCACGTCCAAATGCCTCACTCCACCAACAAGATAACAAAACAATGCTTTTGACATGAACAAAATTACATTCTCAGAATCTTGATTCAGCTATGACTGGAGCAATTAGTATAATTAGCAAGAACATAAATGTCTCAGATGTTTAGACAAATCTGAATGTATGAAAGTGGGAGTGGCTTTGTGATGGTGTCAAGAGCCTATGGCATGTCAGAGGCAGCAAATGGCAGAGATGTTCAATTAAGCATTCATATTAGAGATGTTCTGATGCACGTAAGATAACTCATACAGATTTTGGCATGAAAATCTCTCTTTTGGTCCTAATAGTCTTGGGAAACCAGACATATCTCAAGGCAAGAAAATTAAAGAATGTACATGAGATTCCTGAAATATAAATGTAGTTGAAATTTTAAAGGCTTTTGCTAATAGCTTTTCTTTCAAAGTAATTTTATTAGGAAAAAAAAAAAAGAGTCAAACATTGTAATTTGGGCCAGGCGAGGTGGGTGACGCCTGTAATCCCAGCACTCTGGAAGGCCGAGGTGGGAGGATTGCCTGAGCTCAGAATTTGGAGATCAGTTTGGCAACATATTGAGATCTCATCTCTACTAAAAATTGAAAAAAAAAAAAAAAAGATTAGCTAGGCATGGTGGTGTGCTCCTGTAGTCCCTCCTACTCGAGAGGTTGAGGTGGGAGGATCACTTGAGCTCAGGAGGTCAAGGTTGCAGTGAGATGTGATTGTGTCACTGCACTCCAGCATGGAGGACAGAGTGAGAGACCCTGTCTCAATAAATAAATAAATAAATAAATAAATAAATAAAAAAGTAGTAATATGGAAAAATAAAATATCCAATCAAGGTTTTAAAACTGAGGAAAGAGTAATCCCATATTTTAATACTTGGACTAACTAAAAAAGATTGAGAGAATCTGCACAGGATAAAATGAGAAAATTAAGATTATTAATATCTTGAGAACTGCAAAGCACTTGTTTTTTACACTTAAAACTTAGGGACTGCAGTTAATGTGAAATTAGAACCTCCAGAATCTCATTATCTTCTTGCCCACTAAGGTCTCTTAGGCAGCCACACATCTCTGAGGAATAGTTCCATTCTTGCAATGCAACAATAGCCTCATATAATTAGGAAAGTCGATCATAGGCTATTTTTGTTATGAGTTAGGTCATTTTGCACTTTCTAGGTATATCATGTGCCCTATTGTGCTCCTAATATCATAAATGTTTACTTTCCTAAAAGCATTTCTGAAAGGGAGCATATTTTGGAAAGTGCATAGGCTTGTAATCATCCTTGTTTTCAAATTTCAACTTTGCCATTCAACTACAATAACCTTGTGCAAAACATGAACTGATTTTCTCATTTATAATATGGAAATAATACTGTCTGTGATAATGGGAGCAAAACACAAGACATACTGGTTTCTTTGCTCTGGACTCAAGTTCTCTTCTTAGTTTCAAAATTTTAAAGGAAAACCAAAAATGTTTCATGGGACCAATCCTTGGCAAGATAGGATACTGACCATTAAAAAAGAATTCAGTGGAGTTTCTAGATGGATCTCAAAATGTTGCTGGCCAGTTTTAGTCCACTTCTTTGTAATGTTCCAAGTCCTGCTCAGACCTTCGTAACAGGCCCTTAGTTAGGATGTGTTAATATTTCTGAAATGGCTGCAACCTTAGGTATCTCTCTGCACCCTTCCTCTCAACACACATCATGCACCTCCTGCTACTGTGAAGTGTTGCTCATGGCAGTGGAGGCAGGCATTTTATTGTCACTGGGTGTGTACTGTGTCCTTGAGGTGATTTCTGATGTTTTACTATATATACATTAATTGACTGTAGGAAAAAATTATATACATTTGGCATGCAAGGGGAATGGCTGTGTACCACCTGGATGGAGCATTACGACAAATGTGGGAATTCCTGACAAACCCTCTAGACAAATATATTTCTTAAAGGAGAAATAAGTAAGCATTGAATTTTGTTCATACATTAAGATGTATGGAGAGATTAACAACAAAAATAGAACACAAACTAAGGGACCAGAAAAATGGTTAGGTTCATTCCTTCAGTTGAGAGGGAAATTAATTCCAGCATTTCCTGGCAGCTGAAGGAAAGAAAGCGGTAAGGTCTTGAGTTCTCATTGCCATAAGGAAAGCAGTACAAACATCTGTCTGGAGGGGAAACTGCTGGCACTATCTAGTAACCCTTAATGAATTTCAGTGATAACCAAGACATGTCATTAGGTTAGACTATTGCAAAAGATAACTGTGTATTTTCTTCCAATAGATGTGTTATATGGTATTGCCTGTGAAAGCCAAGGATGTAATATCAAAGAGGTAGGTAAGTAGTAGCCCAGGCAGTACTGCTTTCTGATGATCTGGCCTAATCTCAGATAAAGTTCAGCAAAGCAAAAAGACAGGGTTAACCTATTCCCTACATATTCTCTCACAAACATTATAGGTCTCAAGACCTTTTGGAAAGTATTAGGTCACATAAACCAAGAGCATATTTTATGACAAATGGATACAATTCTAATTTCCACGTTGTTGCTCTGTGATTTAATAACTACAAGAGTAAGCAGCAGAATGAATACTGTGTTCTGAACATTAAATAGTGTAACTTGTATTCTTAATACAGCCATCAAGACATATCTCTGTGGGTGGCTGCTGGCAGTATCACTGCAAATGTGACTGGATCTTCAGTGGTGCCTCTGGCCTAGTTCTGTCAAAAAAAAAGATTTTTGAATCTTCTCAAATACATGGATAGGAAAAGTTTACACCTGGGTTAATGAATCAAAAGTACGAACACCAGGAACAAGAATTTCTTATCACAAAGAATAACAAAACGATTTTCATTTAAAACCATTTCAAAGTAGTATTTACCTCCTTGTTAGTGACTTGACCACAAATACACCTTAACACTGGTTCTACAGAATGTGACCATAACTCACAAGAAGTCTTAGGAATCACATACATACTCTCAGTTTTCAAGCTCAATTCTGCCATATTAGGATAAAAATTTAAACTAATGCCTTACAGGTTTTTCTTACCCTTAGTTTTAGAAGCTGTCTTTTTTGAGCTACAGGTCACCCACATTTGAACTTTCCTGATACTGTCTCCTATTTTTGAACCTTTAACAATTTTTATAGTACTTGTTTGAACCCTTAATCTTCTACACTTATCAACTGAATCTAATAAGTGCAGAACATGACTGTTTTAATTATCACAAATCGGGTGACCATTTGAAAACATATTTTACAATATATCTGTGTTATCTATAAGCACATGGTAGCTATTTTGATTTGATATATTAATTCTTCAATTGGACATGGTAAAAAACCAAACTGCTCTATTAAATCTTTAGTAACTAAATTCTTCAAACTTTTTGATACATGAAGATTCTGAACTTGAATTAGACAAAGGATGAAAACCTAGCTTAAAATAAAAGTATGGGGCCTCACAATAGGATCAGTCTGTTAGCACTGATAAAGAAAACAAATGCTAACATGATTGAAACATGTTCTTGCCTACGCATCTTCTGAAGGAATTAAGAAGGCACACCTACACTCTACCTAACTTTATATATTCAATGATCAACAAATACTTAGTAGGGATCATTTATGAGCAAAGTTCTGAGAGGAATAACAAAGTGAGTAACAGGAGTTTATAATCAGATGTTAGATGGAATTAAAATTCCTTCCAGTACTAAGACTTAGTTATAACTTTTGAGTAAGCCTCATATGAACATGTTAGCAGCATTAATGAAAATGACAGCCTTGGCAGCAAAGTGCAATTACAAAACATTTTTTTATGTATTTTACCAAGAAAAATAACAAAATGTTTTGACAAGTATCACGATGGGAAAAAAAGCAGTGGTTGACCATGGAGTACAACTGTGAAATGCAAGGCATGTGAAATTTAAGCATTCAGAGAAAAGCCACATTAAGAGCTTGTTAGACCATGAATCTGGTTATACTATGGGGTCAAATAATGACCCTAGGTACACAGGTTTCTCTTTCCCTCATTAAAACAGAAAAAAATTTAAAAGATGCTCTCCAATAATAGAATTATAATGGGATTTAAATATTTTTTAATTAGTCATCTACACAAATGACCTTTGATCAAGCACAGGCAAAATATCAGTTGCAATAATATCTACATGTAATGTGAAGGTTTTAAAAAAATAATACAAAGTTCATTCACAGTGCACATGTGAACACAAGGTAAGTTTTAAATATTTAAACAACATATAGCCATGATCATTCAAAAGGTAAGCATATTTTAAAGCACATTTCCATACTGCTCAGCTATTACATATACCAGCTTAGAGAACTGAGATAAAAACCATTACTTTGATCCCTTTTATTAGAAAGCAAAAATACCATATTTCTTTCCTCAGATAGATACATCTAGAATAAATACATACAAAATAATTAACTAAAGATTTTATCTTTTAAACCTATACTCTGACTCTTATCCTATGTAAAATTCCAACATTGTGAGGTCAGGAAACACCACTCTCTGCTATGTTTCCAACTTATGTTTATACCATTCATTTGCATTTGGAAGCTGAATAATTTGCAGAAAAAAGTCTGCTGAAAAGAAGTGTGGAAAATGGGAATATACAGAGAGGGCAATATAATAAACTACTAGAAAGGCTGATTGTTTCACCTGCAACTATAACCCAGTTTAACTATAGCACAGTCGGTTAAACTGGGAAGCTGCAAGAGCCACTATTTCCTACCGCGCACTGCCGAGGTACACTGATTTTTAAAACTGAAATCCCGACCAAATTAATTTTGGATATAATCTATCTACAGTTGTTCAATCTTCCATACAGAGCTTTGTTCACTCCACTCTTTGCAAATTCTGACATAAAACCAAATGCTTGTGTGGCTAGTTCGAATTTCACTTCTATTTAGTGTCTTGTTTAAATTTGAATCATTTCTAACTTTTGAACTACAGTCACAAGACACAGGATTTACTGTTGAGACTGAATTGTATTTTCTTTCAATAACATCCGCACTTAGTAAATACCTAGCTTTCAAGGAAAAATAAAGCATGCTTAGGATAAGATCAGCTAAAATGAAGGAAAAAAAAATCCACGAAAGAAGCCACATGACTGTGGGGGATGGAGAGAATATCAGGACTCTCATGTGGGACATTTAGTAATAGCAGTAGTTATCATCTATTCATGTAAGTTACAATATTGATTTCCTCAAAGAAATGAAGATCTCCCTCCACCTCTTTTTAAAACTTATACAAAGGGATGTGACAACAGTAGTGACTGGTATCAGCCTTTTCCTTGGGAGAAATCTGTGGAAATACAGCTGAAGGCATTTCTTTTTTCTCTCTATAGTTGACAGAATTAAAAACTGTCCTGTTTTATTCTTTAGAAATAGATACGTAGTTGTAATTGTTGTGCTTTACAACTGCAAAAATATTCATTAACATGCATTAACCTGTAAGCACCGGTTACAGGGGTGTACCCAGTAAGGCGATCTCCTAATCTGTGAATAGAACATAACAGAGCTCTCCTCCCTATCTATTCACTACTGTCCCTAGACCTAAAATCAATAGAAAAGGTTCTGACTATGTATCTGCCAGTGCATCTATGCTGCTTAAAACTGGACTTGACTTTTCTTATCAAACAGTATAAAACAAACATATGCTGAATTCCCAGTTTCTGAAGTATTTTTTCACATCCTCCAACCTTGCATACCAAGTGTCACATCTTGAGAGATCACAACAAAGCATGCGTTGATGTAAAACAACAAAATGAGGAGCAGCAACGGAGCTCTTACCAAAAAACAATTCCAAGAAAATGATAAGATTCAGCAAACTGTAAAATAAAAAAAAATCACACAACAGATATTTTTATTAACAAACTAAAGGCTTAGTGAACAGGCAGCAAATGAGATAGATATTTTAAGTAAAAAAAGCATTTCTTTGCTTAAATGTCCTTTAGCCAATTAAAAAATACTTATTTAAAACACACGAAAATGTTGTGAGGGTAGTACTGTAATTAAATTGTAATAAATTAAACTAATTTTTTCTTTATTTGGCTAATGGGAATGGTCAACATTACTCTAATGGTTGAAATAATTCCTATTTAAAATAGCCTTAAGAAAGAAGGCCTTTTTCTGATGCCTGGTTGAAATGTTTGATATTCTAAATGAAATTTGTCAATTGATTATCCTTAATCTTCCTCATCCTGTGTCATAATCCAGAGGCTCTGTCAACAGGGAAAAAAACTGCTATTAACAGAAAGCCTAACTTAAGAATACAACATCTAAAATAAATCAATTTCAAATGGATACAGATAGCGAGAAAACAGCAACTGCATCAAATAAGTAAGCTGGTACTGACTTAGCTTCCAAGGCAAATTTCTTTGCTGGCTACGAAGGGTTGAAATTTCTTTCACTCAATGTACACTGAGTTGTTACAATCCAAATTAATCTGTTTAGGGGTTCTTCTTTCTTTTCTTTCACGTGGTGAATGTAAACTGAATTATCATCGTCAGATAGTTTCCAGGAAGAGAATACTACAGACACACACAATGATTTGGCAGGCTACTATGATTTTATATACAATTGATAACTTTAAAAAAATTGTCATATAAGATTTCAAAACACCTAGCATTATATTTCTGGAAAAGAAACTGACATTGAGTAACCTCAGTTAATCAGTTAAACTACTGCCACCACAAATAAGACAACAAACAGAGAGCCAGTTTCTTATCTTCAAGGACTGAACCTAATGGCCATACCAATTATTATTCCAATCTGTCACTTCAGTACAACAAAATAGGATGTTAATCCATTCCCACTGTTCTTCCATTAGAAAGGCAGCTGATGGTTAAAGCGCCCATAACACACATCCATTATTTTTATCCCATGACTTTATTGTATGTTTAGGAAGGTGGAACAGCAGAAGAAAAAGAGGCTGGACAAAAGACTCTGATGTTTTCATTCTTCAGATGTATGCAGAGCTGATGATATTACGAGTAGGATTCTGTAAAAATAAACCCATTTGACAAATTGAGGTCGGGAGACAAATGCAAAATTTCTAAACTGTTTATTACTGCATGATCATAAAAATGATGACGCCTAACTGCTTCAGTTTGCTAGTTTTACTAAACTTAGTCTATTACCTACCATAACAATATTAGAATAATTTTTTAATCAAACATATATTAAAATATACTAGAATTCATTTCCCGTAGAAAAAAGTTAAAAGCATATACTAAAATTAATTAGAGACGAATCTGTGTATGGCTGTATAGAGCATAAACATCTTCAGCAAATATCAGAGTAACAGTTACTTAGGAATCCTATGTGTTAAAACTGTAATTGAGAAGGTATTCCTTAGGTAAGGAAAGGGTCCTTGGTAACTTTTATAAAATGGTCAGAATGAAGCAAGGTTACCATTCAGCCAGATTTATTCTTTTAAATGAATCTGCAGGGTACAAAACAGATCATCTGTCCAGTTCACAGATACTTTGTAAAAGTTCACAGTCTTAAGTCACAAGGGTGGAAAAGGGTCTTAGAGACTAGTCAGGTAGCGGCAGCAATGGCAACTCTGGATGTCACACTGATCAGTTGAGGGGAGAGACACCATTATGTGAGACACTGGTTGACTTTCAGTTTCCTCATTTCGTTAAAAAAAAAAAAATCCAGAAATACAGCTCATATTTTTAATGGGGTTTTTGTGGCTTTCATCGATTTTTCCCCCACAAAGCACATACAGATTGGTAAACAAAACGATCATGTAAGCTCTGGTGCTAAAGGAGAGATCAAGAAGGTACTAAAAATGTTTATCTCAAATAGTTAAGTATTCATGGTAACTATCATGACCAGGATGATATTGTAACACTTAATGGTTTTAAAATAAAATATTCATACACAGAAGATGTAGAAAACATTTATGAACATGGACATTTATAAAACAGAACAATTATGGCTTGTGTTAAAGATGATTATGTATTTTTGTATATTTCCATATATCTGTCTCAACTTTTTTTTGAGACAGTCTCTCTCTCTGTCACGCAGGCTGGAGTGCAGTGGTACAATCTCAGTTCACTGCAACCTCTGCCTTCTGGTTCAAGTGATTCTCCTGCCTCAGGCTCCCGAGTAGCTGGGATTGCAGGTGCCCACCACCCTGCCCGGGTAATTTTTGTATTTTTAGTAGAGATGGGGTTTCACCATGTTGGTCAGGCTGGTCTCCAACTCTTGACCTCAAGTGATCTGCCTACCTAGGCTTCCTTAAGTGCTGGGATTACAGGCAGGAACAGCTGCACTGGCCTGTCTTAACTTATTAAAGAAACAAATGAAACAAAGTAACAAAACTTTAAAGTGTTCTAAGTCTTGTTTCTCTCCTTCATGGCTGTCATACTGTTCTGAATGATGCACCACTTAAGTTGTGCTTCCCTTTCCACCTTGCTTTCTCAAATACATTTTCCTGACACTAGAGGAAAGTAAGTAGTTTGGTTTAAGAGCCTTTTCTGAACTGAACTGAATGTAGCTAGGGAGAGAACCTTTGACATTTCTACTCCTTCCAGTTCTGACCCTGCTGCAGGCTGTCTGTAGGGTAAGGCTCATAGACAAAAGTGACAAAATATTTGAAGTGACAATGACGTAACTACAGCATTTTTCTTTTCTCAACTTCTTTTATAAAAGCAAATACCAGCCTGGACAACAGGGTGAAACCCCATCTTTACAACAAATTAAAGAAATTAGCTGGGCATGGTGGCATGAGCCTGCGGCCCCAGTTCCTTAAAGGCTGATGTGGGAGGACTGCTTCAGCCCAGGAGGTTGAGGCTGCAGTGAACTGTGATTGTACCACCGCACTCCAGCCTGGGTGTCAGAGCAAGATCTGGCAACTGACTTATTACAATTCTTCAGCAACAATTAATTGATTATGCTACTAAGGAAAAGGCTTTTAAGTATGTTATTTTATTAGGAACATGCTTCTAATGCTAGAAAACAGTCAAAAAAGTAAACGCTTTAAGAGGAGTACTAAATTCTAAGGCTATATAAATTAAGTAGGAAAAAGGCTTATCTAAATGTTTCCAAACAAATTTAGAGATATGGATTAAGAACAATTATTAAAATTTTAATTAAGTCAAATAAAAATTTTGCAAGTTAAATACTTGACATACACATAATTATTGATAGACTACAGGCAATGAGGAATAAAATAATGTCAACAGTTCAATTCCTTACATGCAAAAAAAATATGAGTCACTTGCATATTATACAATATCTTAGCTATCTGTTCACCTTTGTTCTATTTGAAATGAGTTCTAGAGGATACTTTTAGTTCCACCAGAAGGCAATCAAGTTATTCAAAGGAACATTACAGAAATGAAATTCGGAAGCTAGTTTCAGAGATTCACGCCACTGAAATTACAGCATAAGTAACAAGTGGGATGTAAGTGAAACAGAATGATAAACTATTAAGGAAAGTAATTTTGTATTTAGTCAACACCGATACAGTTATAGAAGTTTTACTCACTTAGTATAATTTATTTCTCCTGATGAAGAGCTTCAATGAAAGCATCAAGTTTTTCTTGAATTTCTCTAACTTTCTCTGTGGAGATAAAAATAAATTAAAGAAAAACAAATGTATTTTTCAAAGGTATCACAAATCAGGAGATAATTATTTACCAAATGGTTGGTATACTTAACTATCTGGGGAAAACGGAAAAAACATGAGTCTCACCATACTACCTTTTATCCAAATCAAGTCCAGATGGATTATAGTAATAGCTCTCAGACATTTTTTGGAATTGGGAAGAAAGACTGATGGACCCCTTTGAGAATCTAATAAAAGCTGTGGACCCTTAACATGGAAAAAACATGCATTAAGTACATGTACAATTATGTACATACTTTTAAGGAATTCTCAGATTTTCCAAAGCCCAATCAAGAACCCACAGTTAGCAATGTCTGAAACACAGGAAAATATAAAACAATGAAGCCATTTAAAAAAACTAAAAGAAAATATAAGGGGTCTTAGACTGGGTAATGACTTTTTAAGTATAAAGTAATAAGAGTTACAAAGGAAAAGATCAGTCAATATGGCCATATTGAAATGTATACTTTCATTTATATGTTATAAAATTAAAAGACAAAGGAAACCGTGGGAGATGCTTGCAACAAACATGAGAAGCGCAATGATTCTATAAAAACACATAGAAAAAAGTACTTTGCCAGCTATAAATAAGAAAAGTTCAAAAATACCAGAGCCACTAGAGATAAATTTCCATTATTTATTTTAGGTTTACATGTTTATAGACTTCTAAATGAAATATATAATCTCTGTCTGAAACGAGATTTCCTCCATAAGCATGAACTATTCACAGTACATGCCAATGCCCCATGAAAAGTAGAAAAGTCATTATCTGTACTACTTCATTGCTAACTTAGTCATACACCTCCAATTTTATTTTATATTTTGAGATGGGGTTCTTACTCTGTGGCGCAGGTTGGAGTGCAGTGGTGCGAACAGGGCTTTACGGCAGCCTCAACCTCCTGGACTTAAGTGATCTTCCCACTTTGGCCTCCCATATAACTGAGACCACAGGCACGTGCCACCACACCTGGCTAAGTTTTTATTTTTAATTTTTTTTGGTAGAGACAGGGTCTCACTTTGTTGCCCAGGCTGGTCCTGAATTCCTGGGCTCAAGTGATCTTTCTGCCTCAGCCTCCCAAAGTCCTGGCATTACAGGTGTGAGCCACTGTGCGTGGCCTCCTATTTTAAAACATAGGTTATAGTAAGCATGATAAATATTTTTGTCCTTTTCATGTAATTTAACATATTAGTGGAAATTACCAATTAAGGTGTGTTGGCTGGTTCAAAATCAGTGACCCAGAGGCAAAACTGGTAATCATTCTACTTTCTCTATATAGGAAAACTATGTAAGATGCAATTAATATTTGACATTTGTATCTTTTATATTTAAAAGTAAATCATCTACAATTGAAGATATAAGTATTCCTTTTTTATCAGTGAGGCAGCATTCGTGATGAGTATCCAAGAAAATGAAGAATTGTCCTTTTTATGAATTCTTATTAGCATTGCAAGAACTCAACAAAGCCTACAGTGGTTGCATATAAAGAACATAACGTTTTCATATTCTTTTTCCAGTAATTCATTCTTTCATATTATTTTTCCAGTAATTTAACACTTCTAGGTTTTGCTATGTTGGCCAGGCTAGATTCAGACTCCTGGGCTCAACTGATCCTGCTGCCTCAGCATCCGGAGTAGCTGAGATACAGGCAAACGCCACTATGCCTGGCTGAAGCACTTCTAATTCTAGGTATTAGATTCAGACTAATATAAAATCTGTGTGTGGGGGAAGTCCAATTGTTTTAATCAAAACTATGTGTTGAGAAAATACGATAACAGTTATTATGAAGGAAGCATTAACTCCTTATATATAAAATTAAACTAGAGAAACTAAAAAAAAAAAATTTGAACCCATGTCTTAGATGTTTAGTCTCATTTTTTTGGTAGGCTCACTTCCATTTTTTAAACAGCAGACAAACCAGTAAACATTTTTTCTTTCCCAAAATAAGACCGATTCTTAGTTTTAAAATTAATTCATCTAGCTGCTTAGAAACAGCTTAACCTATTTTTTTTTTCCGGTGAATGTAAGAAAGTTTCACATCGGTTCATCGGTTGAAGGAGTTTTAAAAAGTGGGAAGGTTAGGAGAAAGGCATTTTCGAAATTGTTACCTACGATTCTGGAAATTAATGTGGTCTTCAAAAAAACATCACCTCACTTAAATCAGGCAATACAGGGAAATCTCAAACAGGTGTTTCCACATTTCACTGAGAAATATTTCCACTTGGGAATGCTATGCTGTATGAAGAGAAGATATCCAACTCTATTTGATACACAATTTGAGTACAATAGGGCAGCCGCACGGCCAGATCTACCCATCCTTTTGCCCTATCCGTGACCCCCATCCTAAGCTGGACGGACTACTGCAGGCATTCGGTACAGCAACCTCACTCCCTACAAGAGACTATTCAGAGCGAGATCCAACTGGATTGAAAGATACCAAGAGCCACTCTGATGCAGGTGTCTCACTCTGTAAGCCCTAAATGAAAATCAAATTCTTCTAAAATTAAGAGGTAAGCAATTTTTTTCCTAAATAAAAGCAAAAAGACTATTTAATGTACTTTAACACGAAAACCACGAAATGAAAAAATGCCAAATTTCCCTTAAATATTTACAATTAGAGTATCAGGAGACAGTACTACCATGCCTTGAAACCTCAGGAATGACAAAGGGCACTTAATTAGGTTAACAGGAAGTAATAGAGGCTGGAGGTGTGAAGGGAGGGGAGACTGGAGGTGAGTGTTAAAAGAGCAATTATGATAAATGTATCCTTTAAACATTATCTAAAAAAACATTCATTTCTCTGCTCTTTCACTGTCACAATGCACTTGATAAAGTGATATGAGAATGCAGGTGATAGCCTACCTCTGAGAAGCATTCCTGGCTTACTCTCTCATTCTATGATGTATCTACTGTGCATTTCCAAATTTGGTGTTTCATTTGGTTCTCATATAACCCTGCAGGTATCATTGCTAAATATGGGGACATTAAAGCCTGGAGAGTTAGCTTTGTCTACACTGCTCTAAGAAACACACACTACATCTGCTACTATGTTTGTTTGTTTGACAGAGTCTCGCACTGTCACCCAGGAGTGCCGTGATGAAAACTCAGCTCACTACAGCCTCGACCTTCCGGTCTCAAGCGATTCTCCCACCTTAGCCTCCCAAGTAGCTGGGACCACAGGCATGCAGCACCACACCTGGCTAATTTTTAAACAATTTTTTGTCGAGACGGCATCTCACTATGCTGCCCAGGCTAGTCTCGGAAGTCTTGGCCTCAAGCAATCCTCCCCAGTCGGCTTCACAAACTGCTGGAATTACACGGCATGAGCTACTATACCCAGTCTGCTACCGTATGTTAACACATAATAAAGTAAAGCTCAAAGTGACAAAGCAAATGCTGTTATTTTAAGTCTATTTGGTCTTTTTTAAAGTATTACCTTTGACTTAAGTCTGCGAGGTAAATTACAACCTATGTCTGCATTTCAGTAAAAAGGAACAAAATAGTTACTGACACCTCCTAAGTATTCCTATGCCTAAGGATGACCAAACAGTACATAATATGCTATCACATTCTGATGAAAATTACGCCCTCTTGAGGAGACTAAATCTATACACATTTGGGGAAACCCTTGGAGAACAATACAAGAGGACGAAATGGGACAAAAAAAGCTTGGCATCTTCAGTGTCTAGAATAATGCCTGGATCACTGTGTATGGTCAATAAATGATAAATGAATGAAGTTCCCTGAAATATGGCACAGAAAATAAGGGCTGTGGTTTTCAAAGAGAAAAAATAACTTAGCTGGCTTCAAGAATATTACACTAGAGATCAAGAGGGCTGAAGACAGGATCAGAAGAGCAACAGCAAGCTGGGAAAAGTGGGCAAAATACACATAGATAATGAAGGTCAAGGAAAGCTGGTGGGTCACACCTGAGCCAGACAAGCAACACAGAACAGCATACTCAGGTCCAGCAATGCAAGTGGGAAAAAAAGTCCCTTCAACTTAATGATTGCATCTTCATATCAAGGCTGAAAGATGCAAACTATGTATATATATTCACTTGCAGCTTTAGAAACTACATTCTGATTTCATGCTTTTCTAGAAAGCTACATTACAAATAAGCAGAATTATTTCTCATAAATTCATTAATCTTAAATTTTGATATAAGTTTCCAAGAATGTCTGTATACTAACTATGCTATCTGGCTGCACAGAAAACCAAGTTATCCTTAAACAATGAAGTTGAATGTTAGCAACAAAAACTTTCTACTTTCCAATCCTTCAAATTAATGCTTTGGTGTTAATAGTGCTTTAAAATTTCAAAAAATATTATTGTAACTATTTCATCATCAGAAATTGCTTTCTCTCAGACATATGTGTATGGATCAGCATTGGCTAATTAAAAAGCAAACTCTCATTTCCATTAAATATTTGAATTAAATATTCATAAATAAAGAATAAAATTTGTGATTTGCTTGGTAAGTTAAACCAACTCAGGAAGGGATTAACGAACTGCTATTTCTGTTATACAGAAATAGCTATTTCTACATGCAGTGAATAGTGAGTCTACTTTCCATTTATCCAATGTTTACTTAAAAGATGAGCTATTTCAAACATCAATTCATTGTGCTTCTTGATTGAGTCATGAATATTCCCATAATCCCCAACTCATAAACCATCTCAGTGAATGAAGTTCCTTCTCTTTTCTTTTCTTCAGATGACTTGACACCCATTCATGTTTTGGGTCTCTTTATCTCTACATGAAATGATATTGCTACTCTCATTTTCTTTTTGGGTCTTCTGATACTTGCTCTAAAAGTCTCAAATATAGACTAATCTGTAATTAGGTTTTGAATACACTGTGAATACCAAAAGGCCAAACCCGGGAGAAGGTTCACTTCAGTGGTTAATAACAGTTTAGAACAGGAACAAAGAACCACACACAAAACACTAACACATGCACTGAAATAAACCTTTTAAAACTTTTGATGTTTTTAAAGAAAGCAAGCTGCCAACTTACTAATGCAGTGTAATTTAAGCAAGCCACATATCCAAAGATCCAAATGTACCTTAACAGAACTGTGTTATAACATGTTGCATTAAACACTTTGTATTAAGCTTTTAAGATACCCTCTAAGTGAGATTCTACTGTAAAAAGCTATTCAGTATAGTACTGAAAAGTAAAGGAATACTTTTTACTATGCAATATATATTGCTCATGAAAAGGTTTGCTTTTTATTAAACAATTATACTATATAAGTGCCCTTTAGAAGTTCAGTATTTAAATGAATCTAGGGTTTAGGGGAAACTAGAAAAGGAAAAAAAAAGGTGAACAAGAGACTATATTGAAGATTCTCAAAACTATTAAAATCTTAGATTCAGCACAAGAAAAAAGGTGCATCTTTTACGCTTGATGAAAGGTTGAATCAAAGAGAAAGACAAATATGATTAAATCTAGCACTTATTTTTTCTGAATCTTAGCTACAGATTTTTTCTTTGAAATAGGCGTGATTATTTTTAAACACTCAATGAAGACAAACAGAATATTCCTGCTTGTTAGAGAAGAAGAAGGCATCAATTCACATGTCCAGGAAAACTGTTAAAGACTGGTACAGTACTTTTAAAGCTGAGGTTCCCAGATTTCTGGGGCCTGTAAAGGCTGGGTCATTTCCATTACTTCAAAAATTCAAATGGAAATCTTCATTTGGACTAGAAACACATCCCCTCTCCTAACAACTACTTACTTATACTGATTAGGAACTATAACTGGTGGTTATGTTTCTAATTAAAAAGGCAACTGTATTGCTGTAGACAAAATCTTCTATAACATGAACTTCACAGGATTAATAATGAAAGAGGCATTTGATGAAAAAAGTTTTTTAAGAATCCCTAGTCTAACACTTTTAATAATCTATGGGGAAGTTATTTTATATGATTTTTACAGAGAACATGTTGTAATGTACACCATTTAAAATATATGACAATGTGGTATTTGCCATTAACCTTATAACTGGGTAAGTCACAGTCCTAGCTTTGTTATTTAGAAAATGAAGGAATCTATCCAGAAGAATTCAAAGTCCACACTAATTTAAAACTTGGGATTAAAATGTATTGTTATAATTCATTATATAACTGTATCTTTTAAAACTATTAACCCTCTAGTAAAATGTGTAACCACAAATTGCCATGTCATTCTCATGGGGCTTCATAATTCATTTTGGAAAGATCATTTTAATAACATTTTTTCTGAGCATTAATGTGGAGAACAGCAAGGACTGCTTGTATAAATTCTCCACTTACAAAAAAGATCATTATTTAAAATAACTAGACCTAGCATAGCACTGCTTGCTATGTAATAGATGTCCTGCAGATTTCTATGAATATTCATTCATTCATAGTTGAGTGATGTGACTTAAATAATACTTAATCATTAAAGATGATTATTTAAAAATTGCTAATTTATGACCCCCATAAAGTATAATTTAGAAAGAAAGTAGCCTTAAGAAAGTCTGCGAGGTAAATTACAACCTATGTCTGCTGAATATATCAAATGCTCAATAGCAATTTGTTGATAAATTCAGCTTTTTAAAAAATGACCTCTTAACACAAGCATTTCTACCAGGCTCCTTTTGGCTAGTACGATCAAAACCTCTTCAAATACGTTATATATATTTTAAGGCCTCTTCTCCAAAAGGCTTCAGTATGAACATGAATTAGCCTTATACTTAGGCTTTTATACTTGTTGGACCACTCAACTTTTATAAGTGGATGGCAATCCTAATTTCGGCTTAGTTATGATGATTATGGCTCTGGTTTAACTAATAAAAAATAGTACTGGTGCTTGACAATGTCAATGAGTGTAAAATCTTGAACTTCTGGCTACCTATTAAAAAATCAGCTGTAAAAATAAATAAATAAATAAATAATATTTATGGGAGACTGCATGGAGGACATATAGTTCATCTATTTCTCTGGATACCATCTATTTTATATTTAGATAAGCCAAACCAAATAGCTAAGTGTTGGATAGCATCGTTTTTTCCCCCATAACTGCATACGTTAGCTTATAAGAGGAACATTACAATAAAGGGTCCCATGATATTCATGATTATGTAGCCATTAGATTCATTATTATCATCTAACTCAGTATCCACTTTAAGGGAAATTTCTCTCAGTTGTGTGTACCAAGAAGACCTACACTTCTCCTAAGCAACTGCTGTGTTGTGGTCTGATGGTCGCCATGAATGACGTAATGACCTCTGCTTTCCATTTTGTATCTGCCAGCCACCAGGAAACTCAGGGCTAAATTTGCAGCTTGCCTCTAGCAAAGTACCGGCATACTTCGGAGATACCGCAAGCTTGGTTCTAGACCACCACAATAAAGTGCATATCACAATAAAGTAAGTCACATACTTTTTTTTGCTTTCCAGTGCATTTATGTTTACAGTATACTGTAATCTATTAAGTGTGTAATAGCATTATGTCTAAAAGACAATGTACATACCTTATTTAAAAATACTTTATTGCTAAAAATGCTAAGGACCATCTGAGCCCTTAGCGAGTCATAATCTTTTTGCTGGTGAAGGGTCTGGGCCTGCTGTTGATGGCTGCTGACTGATCGGGGTGGTGGTTGTTGCAGGTTAGTGTGGCTATGGCAATTTCCTAAAATAAGACAACAACGTAGTTTGCTGTACTGATTGATTCTTCCTTTCATGAAAGATTTCTCAGTAGCATGTGATGCTGTCTGATAGCATTTTACCCACAATAGGTAAGTTTGGGTAAATTTTACCCAAATTTACTCAAATTTTTATTCTTTAGAAATTGAAGACAATCTTCTCAAACCTTGCAGCTGCTTTATCTGCTAAGTTTATGTAATATTCTAAATTCTTTACTGCCATTTCAACAATGTTCACAGCGTCTTCACCAGGAACGATTCCATCTCAAGAAACCACTCTCTTCAACCTGAGACTGCCCCCCTCCCAAAAAAAAGAAAAGAAAAAAGAAACCACTTTCTTTGCTTGTCCATAAAAAATGACTTTTCATCTGTTCAAGTTTTATCATATTACAAGATAACTAATTCTAGTTCTACTGTTATCCCTACCATATCTGCAGTTATTTCCTCCTAAGTCTCAAACTCTTCAAAGTCCATGAGGGCTGGAATCAACTTCTTCTAAACTGTTAATGGTGACATTTTGACCTCCTCCCATGAATCATGAATAGTCTCAATGGCATCTAAAATGGTGAGTCCTTTCCAGAAACTTTTCTACTTTTTTTTTTTTTTTTTTTGCCTAAATCCATCAGAGGAATCACTAACTATGGCAGTGAGGGCCTTAAGAAATGTATTTGTTAAAATAATAAGACTTGAAGGTTGAAAGTGTTCTTTGATCCATGGACTGCAGAATGGATGTTGTGCTAGCAGGCACAAAAACAACATTAATCTCCTTGTACATCTCCATCAGAGCTCCATCAGAGCTCTTACATGAGCAGCAATATTTTGAAAGAAATCTTTTCTGAGCAGGTCTCAAGAGTTATAATATCCAGCTAATCATGCTGTAAACAGATACGCTGTCATCCAGGCTTTTTTTGTTCCACTTTTAGAAAACAAACAGGGTAGACTTAGCATAATACTTAAGGGCCCTAGGATTTTCAGAATGGTAAATTCTTCAGGTTGGCTTCAACTTGCTGCATTAGCACCCAATAGGAGAGACAGCCTCTCCTTTGAAGCCTCAAAGCCTGGCACTGACTTATCTCTAGCTATTAAATTACTAGATAGCATCTTCTTTCAATAGATGGCTATTTGATCTCCAACAAGAATTTGTTGTTTAGCATAACCACCTTCATCAAATATCTTAGTTAGATCTTCTGGATAACTTGCTGCAGCTGCTACATCAGCACCCTGCATTTTTATGTTGCAGAAATGGCTTTTTTTCCTCTTAAACCTTATGAACCAACCTCTGCTAGCTTCAAATTTTATTCTGCAGCTTCCTCACCTCTGTCAGCTTTTGCAGAATTCAAGAGAGAGGGACTTGCTCTGGATTAGGTTTTAGCTTAAGGGAATGTTATGGCTGGTTTGATCTTCTATTCAGACATCAGGCAATAAGGAAGGCTGTTCTGCTTTATTATTCGTATGTTCACTAGAATAACACTTTTAATTTCCTTCAAGAACTTTTCTTTTGCATTCACAATTTGGCTAATGGTCCATTTTAACTTTCAACAAGCTTTCTTCACTAAGCTTAATCATTTCTGGCTTTTGATTTAAAGTGGGATATGGTACTCTATCTTTCCCTTGAACATGTAGAGGCCATTGCAGGGTTATTAGCTGGCCAAATTTCAATACTGTTGTGTCTTAGGGAATAGGGACTATGAAGGCCTTGATGAGGAGACAGAAAATGTCTAGTTGGTGGAACAGCCATAATACACACATGTACTGATTAAGTTCACTAATATGGGCACAGTGAGTGGTACCCCAAACAGCTACAACACAAACATCAAAGATCACTGATGATAGATCACCATGACAGATATAATAATAATGGAAAAATTTTAAATACTGCGAGAATTACCAAAATGCGACAGAGACATGAGGTGACCACAGGCTGTTGGGAAAATAGTGCCAACAAGCTTGTTCAATGCAGGGTTGCCACAAAACTTCTATTTGTTAAAAATGCTATAACCATGAAGTGCAATAAGGTGACATGCGATAAAACGAGGCCTGCCTGTATGAGGAACCCTTGAGCATGCATTTTGAGGGGGTACCAATTGTCTCTTAAATTTTCCTTTATTTCACTTGCCTGAATTTTCCCTTTCCTCCAACCCAAATTTTTCACTTAAGTACTTTTATCTTCTGTGTAGGATACATGTAAATTACCTCACATTTTGGAATATGCCAGGGAATTAATAAACAAACTAACAAGCAAGTCTGTAGAAGATATATTATCAGCCAGCTGATTCACATAATACACCGCAGTATTCTAAAAGTGGTCATTGTATGCCAGGAATACTCTTTAAATCAGTAATTTAAGAACATTCTGCAGGACCATGGAGGGACAATATTTGTTACATAAAACCTTGCATGAATAATTTTTGCATGGGGAAAAAAAGTAAATTATTTTGATTTCTGCTGAAATCTTTAAAAACCCAATAATATCGATATTTATTTCTATAACACTTATTTTCAGTAACAGAAGTAAAAGCATAAATTTTTATGGGATTCATAATCATCTTTTTAAATGTAAAAAAAATGAATAGATTTTACCATAAAATTACAATGATTTACTCTGAACTATTTTATTTTTGTATTCAATACATAAGATGCTCCACACTTAAATTATGACAAAAAAACTTAAAAAGTTATTTTATATGTTAATTCATTAATGATATATTGCTTTGTTTTCTAAAAAAAAAAAAAAAAAAAAAAACAGTTACATCATTTCAAAATGAATACATTCCTTTTGCTCCTGGACAAAAATCTAAATATGAATAATACATTTGAAAAAACATGATTTAGGCAATTAATTAGGAGGACTAAAGATCAGTAAAATATTCTTAGTCAATTAAAAATGCTTTAAAAAAAATCACCACTTTTTTCTTCTCTTATTCTTAAAATTATATTTTTCCCTGAATTTAGTTAGGAGGAAAGTAGAACTGTTCTAAGAAAAGGAAAACCACCCAGGCAGCTCTTAAAGAGATAGGTATCATTTATCACCTGCAAAGACAGATTTATAAGAGGGCCCCTTCTGTTCCTTTAAGACTGCAAAACAGATGGGAAGTGAATGGACAGTCAATGGGACAAGAAAACACATGGGAGGTGCTGCTGTATGCATGTTCCCAGCATAAGAAAGAGGTCAAGATTGTAACTGCATGACTGGGTCCTGGAAAGGGTCTTTCTTCAAGCTGTTACAAAGACAAACGCTGTTCCTCATCCTGCTGTCAAACTGTTATAAATATTGGTTTGTCAAAAGACCTGCAGTGCTGAAGCTTTAAAAAGGAGGCATAACAGACGAATGAATCATGAGAATGATTCTTAAACAGTCAGCTCATCACTGTAATTTTAAAAGTAAAAGAAAGTATAAGATCAGATAATGCAATTCTGATTTATAAACCAAACTAAAAATTTATGAAAAAAATATGAAATTAAAAATTGTAGGTTTTAATAAAATTACGAATTAGGTGAGATGAAAGCAAAAATGAAATATAAGTTCCATCTCTTAAAAAATGTTGTATTAGGATAAAGTATTATGAAACTTAAGAAGAACAGTTATTCATGTTAGGCTGATTTCGTAACTTCTCAGTTTATCACTGAGTTTATCTTACGGGGGTGCTGTTTATCACAACTGAGAATCAGGTTCAGAAAAATAAAAATAACTTCTCAACTAATTTCATTTATTCCATTAAATTGGAAAATCACCTTTAAGTCATAATTTCTTTTCTATTAAAAAGAACAATCACAAAATTCAACTGGTACTGAGTATACACAGATTTATGAAACTAGAATTATATTTTTCTAGGAATGAAAACATTATGTACCTCTTTAGGAGGCAAATTCATTGTTATAGATCCTTAACACACATTAAAAATCACATAAAAAAAGAAGCCAAATTATATGAACTTAGTTGTCTATGGTTACCATAAACACAAACCCAAAGACTAATGATGAACAGGATACCTACACAATTCTAAAAAAGTCCTGTCTGTAACACATACGATTAGCCCCAGCTGTGCCATATATATTTATGTAATTGGCTTAACCATTTTCGTCAATGAACATTAATTTCTCTATCTGAACAATGGGCATAATGCCTTACAAGCCTCATGTGACTTTACAAGACACACATGGACAAACCTAAATTTTGTAAACTGAAAAGCACAATGAACTGTGAGGGCCAGATCTGAGAGTTTCAAGCAGGATATGAACTCCAAAGCACCAAATGACACAACTACATGGAAGTATTTTCTTTTTTTTTTAAGTTTCAAAATCTTTTCCTTTATTTATTAAAAGAAAAAAGATATATGTACTGAACGTGCAGGACTGTGATACAGATATACATGTGCCATGGTGATTTGCTGTACCTCCTGACCCATACTCTAAGTTCGCTCCTCTCATCCTCCACCCCCCACCCGCAATAAGCCCTGGTGTGTGTTGTTCCCTTTTCTGTATCCATGTGTTCTCAAGGTCCAACTCCCACTTACAAGTGAGAACACGCATGTTTAGTTTTGTGTGCATGAAAGTATTTCCTAGTCCTGAATGCACGCCTGGGCCATTGTTTTAATTTTCAGTAATCTTGGGGAAAAAAAATTCAGTAGAAGTGGGAATTGAAGAGCTACCATTTGTAAGAGATTAGATTTCACAAGTAGCTACTAGACTGCATAGAAGGATCAACCCATAGTTTTAAGATGAAAATGACTTGAGCATCTTTGAAGAAAGACAGAAAGGAGACACAATGAATACACAAGCACACATGGGAAGGTCAGGTCCCAAATACAGGTATGGGATTCATGTTCAAAGGAGAGTGATTTTCAGTACATGCTATGCTACAATATGGCTTCCAGAACACTTGAGCTATATAAAGTAACTGGTACCATAGGTTTTATTTTTACTAATGCTGCTTATTCCTCTTACCAAACATTTCTGAAATAAGTTTATATGAAGAAAATGAAGAAAAATTTCACCCACTGAGGGATGGGAAATTAGAAACAGGGGCACTGACAATGAGCTGAAGATGTGTGGGTATAAGAAGCCAACCTTAGCGCTCTTCATGAAAAATGTGTTTCAGAAATTATGTCCCTAGGACCACATTCAAAGCTGTCTTAAACTACAATGCTAATCTCTGGGTGGTGGCAATTATTTTTTTAAATTTTGTCGTCTATTGTTTCTAATTTCCCACAATAGTTATATGCTAGCTCTGTCATATTAAAAAAGATGTTAAAAAAAAACTCAAACTCTGGTAGTGTATTTTTTGGTAAAGATCAGTCTAAAGACAGATCTGTACATATGACACAGACTATGAAACAGTGCCAACAAAAGGAGAGACCTAAGATAAAAAGACTTTAATTCTTGGCCCAGAAAAGACATCTAACTGAAGTTAATAAAAAATACAAAACTTCTACTACTCAGAATCTTGAAACTAGAGAACAGATGAATGAGCTGTTCTAAGAGCAATTAAAACGAAATATTCTGTACACAGGAGGTAACAATGAAAGAATTTTAAATGGATGGTACACGTGTGAAAACTTCACAAGTTCAATGAAGATTTTGATTTATTTTTAGATGATAGACCCATGATGCACAGTTACAGGACATGAGAAGAATTCACTGTGAATCCCAATCACTGAGGATGATAAACATGATGAGCAATGACCATGTGGTACCATGAAATGTCTCTTGGTATCACAAACAGCAGTAGGTTATTTGGGAAAATATCTGTCACTTTTAAGATAGAGCACATCATGTATTAGCTTCTTCATTTCCATGAATAGGATAATGAAGACTATAACATTTCAAAGGTAACTCTGAATCGTGCTCATTGGGGGAGAAGAGCTATGGGAGACACAGTTCAGAAATGTACAAAATAGTGAAAAATTAAAATTCTCTTTACTCTTAACTAATTTCTCAATTACCTAGAGATCTGTACTTTACGGAAGTTACCAGTTTCATGTGCATCAATCTACCAATACTTTGAGATTTTATATCTTGTTTAATTTTATTTTTTATATACTGTTGCATAGTCCAAAGAATTGTTTCTTGATCAGGTTTTCAGTTATTAGATTCTGTTTTTTTATCGAATATGCAAAAATATAACAATTAAAAAATAAAAACGCTTAAGATAAAATTTATTCCCAACTTTAAAGGTATTAGATCCCTTGAGCCCAGGAGTCCAAGGCTGTAGTGAGCCATCATCACACCACTGCCCTCCAGCCTAGGCAAAGACTGATACTCTATCTCAAAAAAAAAAAAAAGAAGAAGAGGAAGAAAAAAATCTGTGCATTGGCCTTTTGAATACATAAGAGTATTTTCCCAACAGTATATAAATAAAAACTACTTTAAAATGATAAATGGCAAATTCAATCCATATATTATTATAGAGCACATTCTTGTCTTTATTCTTAATCAGTTAAAACCTGGGTTTAAAGCAAAAGAATATACTTGCTAGTAAAGTGTTAAGTACCAGCAGCATGTATGATATTATGGAAAAGAAAACGTTCTTTTACTCTTGTACTAATTTATCAATATTCTTACATGGTGACTTTTTAAGACAGATTTAGGCCATGAAAAATGTATTTCATTCTAAAAGACCCATTTTGAGTCTGGATTTTCTCATCAATAACCTGGAAAACACACTACTCAGGCATTGTCACGTGGAATTCTGTGTAAATAACTACTTCTCTAACACAGAGGACTTTCCCTGAGGATTGCTTTATCTTTGTAACAACTTAGGGTTTTTTGTTTGTTTGTTTTGTTCCAACACAAAGCAGAGCCTACTTCATCTTCTTCAGTCTTCCAAAGTTGCTTTAATTTGTTAATCGTCTTACCATAAAAAATACTATTTTACAAAGGCCAGGTTTTAAAAATTGTCACATTTACCATGAAAAGACGCCTTAAAGACTTCAAGTATCGCTACCATAAAACAAATGTTATTTATTCTGTAGCGAAGAGGAAAAAAATATCAATCTGTCTGTCTTTCAAATGTACACATTTCTACATCACATAATCATTCCAAAAGTACTTGAATATATTCCAATGAACTTAAAAATTCCTAATAAACATAAAAAGTGATTAAAGTTTCCTGGGGAACTGGGTAGACTGGCATTAGGAAATCATTGGTGACCTATCAATAGTGGTTTTGATATAGATGAAGGCCAGATTGCAAGATACTATGAAGGGAGTGGGTGGAACAGAAGTGAATGCCACAAATGCAAGCTACTCTATAAGAGAAATGAGAACTTTCCGGCAAGACGGAGTAGAACAAAGTTTCGTTGGGATGAAAAGAGTTAGTTCCCTCTAACTTTTTAAGTCAAGAGAAGGGGGCTAATGAACAGTCTGTATTACAAGATCCCAATCGAATATTCAGTAAACATATACAGTACAAAATGCAACATATAAGTTGTGGGGAATTTATGAATGAACCAAATCACTTTGGCAGAAGGGATCGATGATGATAGAAGTGAAAATGTTTTTCTTCTTTATATGGTTATTTTCGTTGATTTACAGTTGTCTATAGTGAGAAGTCTCTTCTGCTCAATTAAACAACGCTGGCGGTATCTGAGTAAAGGTTTTTAATCACTGAAGGAAGTTAAATAAGCAGGTAGGAGAAAAATACTGGGTTAGGTTGAAGTGACGATGACATAGAAGAGACACAGTGAGAGAACTGCATAAAAAGAAAGGGAAAATGTTGCCTTGAGATAGGTTAAAACCTGGGAGAGATGAAATGGTATTGCAAGCCAAAGAAACAAAGCAACAGTATTGAGATCTGAATGATGCTACAGAGGTGCTTACAGTTCATGTGTTCTCTCCAGGACACCTTGCTCTACTCTTTTTGATTGGGTGTTTTTTTTTTTCTTTTAAAAAAAAAATCTCCACTGAACCTAAGTATCTAGAATTCTACAACTTGGTGTCACCCTGTCTTCTACTAAATCCCTTTAAAATTCATTTTATTTGATTAAGTCTACAGAAACAAAAAGAACCAGCGCAGATGTGGTTCAAATAACTCACCAAATTTTCCAAAGTGACATTGTCTCTCAGACTCTACAAATGAATATATGTCAATTTTATCCCAATTAATAGCATGAGAAATTGTCTTGCTATGCACTGAAAGAACTCTCTGGAGTGCCAGCCCAGGGGCAGGGGGTAGACGGTGATGGTGGATGGCAAGAATCACCTGTGCAGCTTTAACAAAATACACATGCCAGAGCCCCACCTCTGCAAACAGTTTTCAACACATAACTTCCCCTTTCTACAATTCTAGGTTCCAAATTCTGAGTATAATCATCCTTCTAGGAAAATTTCCATTTCATACTACTTCACAGACACTATTCTCACCCATAACAACACTCAAGGATATGGCAGGTATGGGAGAAGAGTAGGAATGTAAAGTAACCAGTAGAAATTAAGTTCCAGGGTATCTTGATGTTTTCTTTTCTAAATATGAAGACTAAAATCATTCTGCCTACCCCTCAGGGTTCTATTTAGCTATGTTCTGACTACTTTTTATTCAAGTTTCCAAATGGCATAGAGATTTCTTACAACTATCCTATAAATTAGAATTTTATTTTGGAATAAGTGAAAGGATCTTTTTAGATTTAAGCAGTTATGATACCTTTCTAATCTGAGCTTTTAAAATGGCAGTATTAGGTGACCTTGCTGCTGCTCCCTTTTATTACCATAATTTCAAAAATGCACGCATGCATTTGCTTTCTCTCACTAAATTATATTAAGAAGAACAAAGTTTTCATTTAAGACATGATTTATGTTATTGAATACCTGGTGGCTTACTGAAAACAGAAACTCCCATCTGTAACCTGTATTTCTAAGTTTTAGAATCTCATGAAGACCTAAATAAAAAGGTATCTTTGCTCCTTTCTAATTATCAAGAGAAAGCATAGGATAGAGGAGACTGGGAAAGTGAAGAAACACAAAGACAGGCCTCAACAGCATTGTATACTCCCAAGAGAAACAAACTTCAAGTTTCAAGAAACAATTGCTTGCTGTCTGGGAGATGCTCAGGCATCAAACAATAAAGAACAGTCAACAGAGGCAAGAGGCCGAGCACGCTGCTGAGATTCCTACTCTCTAATCCCTCCAAGCTCCAGTAAAAGGGCCAGCTGTTGCCACCTCGCGTAGGGAGTCAGCAGAGCAAATTAACTGCGGGAGAAAAAGAAGCTGAGGATATTGGAAAATTCTAATTTACCAGCCTCTTTAAGCTATATTGCTTTTAACATTAAGAATATCAAACTATACCATTAAAATAGGCCTGTACAATGGTAGCCCAAGTGAAGGAATTTACCACTGTTTTCACATTTTATTGGTAAACAAGATAGAGCTCTGAAGTATTCACAGTCTACTAAAGTATATCTTCTGCTCACTTAAGGATCAAGAAATATGAAGAAACACATGCAACTTCTAACAAGTAGCAGTATATTTCTTCAGCACTTTCAATCCAGCTCAACAAAAAACCTCAACTTGAAAATTTCAACAGCCACCACTGTGCACAATTAAAGCTTCTATAGATTCTATTAATATCTCTGTTATAGCTGAACTTTACGATTCTAAGTAGGAACACAAAAACTCTAAATTTTGGGCAACTTAGACACTATACCTATGGCGGAATCTGATAAAGTACATCTAGAGATATGTTTACAAGTCACATAAAGCAAATTAACTTCCCTTAATTTGCTTAGTTCATACACACTGTAGTGTTCACTTACCCAGATGTTCTATCAAAGTTTTCATACAATTTGAAAGTTTAAAATCCAAAGACTTTTATATTATAGAAAGTACCTGTGACAATAATGATTATCTTCATCACTAATATTTATGTCTTTCTGAGTAACCCTGTGAAGGACACTGGTAACTAGGGAAGTTTCTCAATATAAAGGACAATTTTATGTAATTATATTTTCCAAAGGCTTGAGTACCCGCCCCCCCCCCCAAACTATTTTGGCACAGTAGTTAAAAGACCTGGTCCCAAATCTCAGCTTTGGCATCTACTACCTTGGGTTTCTAAGCCTCCATTTCACCTGTAAAATGAGAAAAATAACTACTTAACTCAAAAGTTGTGAGACTCAATTGGAAATTCACATAAAGCATTTAAGCTAATATCTGGCACAAGACACGTATTCAAATGTTACTTTACATTCATCAACAGTTTCAAGTTTTTATATGAAATCAAAAGGAATTTATTGCAAAATAAGAAGAAAAGACTCTTTAGGTCTTTTTTTTTTTTTTTTTTTTTTTTTTGAGACAGAGTCTTGCTCTGTTACCCAGGCTGGAGTGCAATGGCACGATCTCAGCTCACTGCAACCTCCGCCTCCTGGGTTCAAGTGATTCTCCTGCCTCAGCCTCCTGAGTAGCTGGGATTACAGGCGCCTACCACCACACCCAGCTAATTTTTGTATTTTTAGTAGAGACAGGGTTTCTTCATGTTGGCCAGGCTGATCTCAAACTCCTGACCTAAGTAATCCGCCTGTGTCGGCCTCCCAAAGTGCTGGGATTACAGGCATGAGTCACCGCACCCAGCCAAGACTCCTTAGGTCACGGAGCAGTGTAAATGATCAGTAATGCCCCTTGAATTCATCAGTTATCAGTGATTCTCTGATTACATGCACAGAGAATAAAAAGCATAACTCAGGCTTTAGTGAACAAGAGTTAAAAAAGAACTCTAAGTCCTAAGTTACAAGCAATTTCTATGAAGGTTCAAAACCTCACAATAACCTAGTAAACAGCTGATACGATGTTCACAGAACAAACAATAAAACAATTCCACACTATACTGGTGAAACTTGGCTTAGGAGCAAATAACGCTACTACCAATTGTTATCAGTGCCCAGATACTCAGTTTCTGAGGTAGGATGGGGCAGAAAACAAATTCTACCACAAGTCTGCACAATGTTAGCACTCTTATTTGTCATATATGATGACAATCATAAGACAGATTTTATAAATCATAAAATAGATCATAGAAAAAAGAACAACTTTGGATTGAGCTGTAACATACTAATCTTCATCTCTCTAAAGAAAGTATGCTTAAGTTGTAGTCTATTTCAATAAATAGATTGGACACGTTACTAAAACTTACACTAGGAATCCAAATAGATTTTATCTAAGTTGACACCATACTTAAATGTGTATTTAAAAAATTATTTGAAATGGAATTTTCTATAAAATCAAAAGTTTCATGAAAATCCTAATGGGCATATTTTAACACCAGACAATATCTAAGTATGGGTAGATACTGCCAACAAGAAATTAAGGTAGAAAAATCAGCTGTATATCCTATTAAATTCTCCATAAGGTAACTCAGTATTTCAATGTCTTCAGAGACGATGTTTTCAAAGTCTCGTTATCTCTAAAATACTTTCACATGACCCTAATCCATTATCAGTTATAAAAACAAAATTAAGCTTTTTAAACCTTTTATGCGAAAACAGTCTCAGACTTGCAGAAAAGTTGCAAGACCACTACAAAGACATGTTTTCCTGAAACATTTGCTGTCACTATGCATTATCATTCCCAAATATTCTACTGCATATTAGCTATAAGAGTATTTTCCTAAATAATCCCAACTTAACAATCAAAATTTAAAAATTAACACTGGTAGATTACTACTATGGAACCCTCAGATCCCATTCAAATTTCACTAACTAATGTCCTTAGAGCAAAAAGATCCAATCTAGAATCACACATTGCATTTAGTTTGCAGTCTCTTCCAGCTGGAGCAGTTCTTTGCGCTTCCCTTGTCTTTCATGATCCTGATGCATTTGAAGATTACAGGCCAGGTATTTTGCAGACTGTACTTTAACTTGGGTTTGTCTCAGGTATTGTTATGACTGAATTTAAGTTACACATCTTTGGTAAGAATATACTAGAAGTCCTGCTGGGGTCTTCTTGCATTTTAGAGGATGACATATGGTTCTGATGTGACCGTTACTGATAATATTAACTCTGTCCTAAAGTGATGACTGTCAGGCTCCTCTGTAAAGTTACTGGTTTCCCACTTTTAATGAGTATATATTTTCTGTGATTATATAAACATCCCTTTTTGCATCACTGGTTTTATTCCCTCATTTATATAATTACCGATGTATGGATTCCTATTTAATTCAATGGGTTGCAATTTGTTACTGTCAATATTTTGAGGCCCAAACTGTCCCCAGCCTGGCCAGTTGGGGAGCCTCCTTCAGAGGGTTTCTGTGACCTGCTGACATCATCTTTCAAGCACTCCCTTCCTTTCTACACCCACAGACTCATCCTGTTCTTTTCCTGTTCCAGCGACGGAATCTACCATACCTCCAAAGAATCCTAGAAGAGCTCCTGAGACAACAGGTGAGCTCCTTTTTCATGTCTTCAATCTTCCTAACTCTAGCTTTATGGCTTCATTGCAATAGTGAACATGGTATATCTTCTCCAGGATGTGAAAGATAAACGTATTACTACCACTTACGTACTCATCTTAAAGAGTCGTCAGTTAGTGAGTCTTCAAAGTAAGGAAATGATTTAAAATCATACAAGACTGGCCAAATATAGGAATGCATCAACATTTTAACAACCTATACAATATTCTGTAACACGCTGAAACTGCAGTAAAAACCTGATTGCCTACCTTTCTCCAAATCCAATTAACCAATACACTATATTCTAATTGAATAGGTTATACAAGAAACTGATCCTTATAATACATTAGTAACTTAAATTTTGAAAGCTTTCTGGCTGAAGTATCCATAACCATATTCTGAAGTGTTAGATCGAAGATAAACAGTAAGGAAAAGGCACTCTCAAGACTCTTTTTCAACTAATGGACAAAGTCATGGCTCATCTCCTTCAGAGTGACTGATGGAGCTAAGCCACTGAAAACCCTTGCTTCCAAGGACATTATTTGGTACATTAACACCATCATAATTTTATATGTACAAAAGTAGTAAATCATTTCAAGGGAGTCATATGACTGTTTTCTCAGGAAAACCACCAGTAGAACATAAAACTTGGCTTGACAGTGTACATATTTGAGTTACTTATCCACTTTCTTTAAATAATCAAATTGGGAGAGCGATGGGGATGCAAAGCCTCTATTAAAAACATAAAGATACTTATGATTTTTCAATCACTTAAAAATATGCTGGTAAAATTCATTGAATTATTTCATTGTCTTGATAATTATATCACAAGGGACAGAAAAGAAATATATTTGTATACACTGTGACAATGACATACCTCTTCCTGTAACAGTACTAATTAGGCATGAAATTATGAACCAGGGACTTGCAAATGCTTGTTGAAGTAATTCTCCTAACAATCCTGTGAAATAATCACTATTAAGAGTCATTTTACAAATAAAGAAGCTAAGGCTTTGGCAGACTCTCTGCTGAAGATAACATAGCTAGTAAATGACAGCTCAGATTTGAGCATTAATCTTCCACATTGGCACAAACTTAACTATACTGCCAAGGTGGCATGGAAAACAAAAGTGACAGACAATGAAAATAAAAGTAAAATGAGATACGTTTCAAACGAAGAATATTTAAAGAAAGAAAAAGAAAGGAGAAAGCAATGCCAAGCTTAGATTACTACTAGAGGAAGAGATTGAGACCATGAGGGCTGATAACAAGGGGAGAGCATGCTGCGCAGGCACAGGGTATAAAATAGAAGGGCCCTGCCTGGTTTCTCCTGGATATTCCTATTGATTGTATCGTAACAATAAAATTCAGTTTAGAAATTGCTTTCAAATTTGCAGAACTTCTTTCTAATTTATTAATAGTATCTGCTTTTATTCTTTTAGGTATCAGAAAACTATGAAGACAGCAAATTTAATACACATTGAAAGAAAGATACTTTGTTTCATGAAGCTGAAATAAGGGGAACTTGTAACAAGACAGGTTCAAACAGAGGCAGCAACTACAGGTGTTTTATTTTTAATTTAGTAACAATAATAATGTTTCACTGATTTCCTTGAGTTCTCAAAGACCTAAGTAAATTTTAGTACTCAATCCTATCTTAAAGCCAGGAACCTACAAGAAAGAACCAAATATCCCCCTAAACAGTGACAAAGTGATTATTCGTAGGGCCAAGCTAGGATGGTGGGAAGGGGAAGCCATAGTAGCCTATGCTGGGTGTCAGTGCCTGACCTGGGTTATAAAGGGGTTCATATAGGGCTGTTGGTAGCCTGGTCCAGTAATGAGGAGAGTACCTGTGCAGGAGGGTGGCCTGGTGCAGGATGCTGAAGCACAAGCAGGATAAAGAGGGTATCTCCACAAAGGCATGGTCTGGCTTCAGGTGAGGAGGGAATCTGTGTGGGGTCAGGCAGGGGCTAGCAGGCGGGGAGGATGAGTTGGGGAGGCACTTGGCACAGAGTGTCAGAGCATGAGCTCAGTAAAGAGGACTCCATGAAGAAGAGTAACCTGCCATAGATGTCACAGCCCAGACAAGGTAAAAGGGGTGTCAATGCAGGGTGTGGCGCCATCTGGTGGCCTGGTGTGTAATGTTAAGAGTCCGAGCTGTGTTAAAAAATGAAAAAGAACATTTCTGCAATGGAAAAGGACGTATCTTCATTCAAGTTTGGTTATGTATAGGAGGACTGACCAAAATATAAAAATATATTAAGAATACTAGAAGCCCATTTTCTATCAGGAAAATGAGTGACAAATATCCAAAGGGAGAACACTAGAACAAACCCTGTAATGCTGGATTAAAATGGGAAGTATCAGCATCAATTCGCAGTTTTTAATATATAAACATACACATGGTTTAGGAATACAGATGTCAATGTGTATATATTCATCTGCACACACACAAACACATCCACAACACTTATTTCCTAGCTGAGGAAACCTGGGAACAGTGATTTTCCAGTAAGAGTGAGCATATATAATTTCCAGGTCTCCATTTCTAAACACCGTTCTCCAAAAAAGGAAGTTGGGTCAGGGAATGAGCCTGAACATCTTGTTACATGGAAGGATAATACTGGGACAAGGAGTGAAACGAATAGGGTCTGAGAATTCGATATTGTAATTTACCAGTGTTTGGTTGCTATGAGAAAATCTGTTTCTAAGAACTATACAGTAACATACTTGGAAGTCATAGGACTTAAGGTCAGCAACTTACTCTCAAATAGTTCCGAGAAGAAAAAATTTCCTTGTAACTTTTCTGTAAGTTTGAGATTAAATGGATGAACAAACAAATGGAAATGGGAAAGGTGAACAGGTAGTAAGGTGGAGGGCAGGAAGAACTACTTACTGAGGTCTTCAGCCAGTTGAACACGTTTACCAGTAAGCAATTTAATCTTCTTCTCACTGTCTTCAGCAAAATCTTCCAATACCTCTTTAACATTTTTCTCTAATCGCCTAACTGTTTAAAGTAAATTTAAAAACCTGAGGAGCACTGTTTTATAAATGAATAAAGATGATAAAATTAACCTATATACGGAGAGTAAATTTTCTATATGTTAGAACTATTGCTAAGTTCATACTTTTCATATCATAATCTCTGTCATACAGTAGTTTTATCAGCATGAAACCTATATATAGTCTCAGAGAATGTCATATTCTTAAGCTATACACTTTAACAGAAGTGCAGATTTCCTAAAAGCTAAGTGATACCTAGGAGTCCATTCCTAATAGAGTTTCATGCAATGAAGATAAACTCCTGTTATGTTTTATCGCCCAGCTTTTCCAATTATGATTTATTTTAAAAGCAAATAATATTTTTTTTTCTTTTTGAAGAGACAGAGTCTTACTCTGTTACCTAGGCTAGAGTACACCAGTACAGTCATAGCTCATTGTAGCTCAAAATCCTAGGGCTCAAGTGATCCTCCCACCTCAGCCTCCCAAGTGGCTAGGACTACAGGTGTGTGCCACCATGCCTGGCTAATTTATTTTATTGTTTGGTAAAGATAGAGTCTTGCAATGTTGTCCTGGCTGGTCTTAAGCTCCGGGCCTCAAGCGGTTCTCCTGCCTTAGCCTCCCAAAGTGCTGGGATTAGAGGCGTGAGCTATCACACCTGGCCAGTTTTTCTAATAAACCTATTTTTAAGGAAGTATTTTGGCATCCTTCTATTAACTGTGGATATTACTACTATTATTTTTTAATGTCAAAATAAGACTGCAGTCCCCGTGTGGCTTACCTTCAGTGTTTGTAAGTTGTTGCCTTAAAGTATTTGCTGTGATAGCAAGCATACGCTGTATACGCCAAAACAAGACCACATCATTGCATTCCAACTGAAATAATAAGTAATCAAGATTACCAGATGCAAAGTTAAAATGAAAACTATAATCATGAACACATACAACTACTAGAACCAGTACATACGTCCTAAGCTTTAAAAGTACCCAAATTTTCCTAATACATATACATATACTGTGTATGTAAGCTGAAGAATCCTTTCTACATGGAGCCATGAAATTCTGCATAATTTGGCCTCTATCTGTCTGACACCTATATAGCTTTGTTTCAAGTCTAATGATAAAACAAATAAGCTTGAGAAGTAGATAATTCCATTACACTGTATGTATGTTGAAATTCATAGCATATACCTGCCATTTATATTTAGTTTCAATTAACCATATTTGTCTTCAATACGTCCTTAGGTTAACCTTTCTGAGTCTGCACTCAAGCCACTTAAAAAATTCAGCTGTGTATAAAAATAAATTGATGTTTTTAAAAAGAAGCTTATTCTATAGAAGGAAGTTTCTTCTTTTTACAAAAGTTTCTATAGAAAGAAGTTCCCTCAACAATTAAAATTATGCAAAAAAATTTTGCCACTTTTACATAGCTGCATTTAAATACAAATTTACTTTCATTTAGCATGTTAGAGGTCTCAAATAAGATTGTTGATTAACTGAGCTTTTTCAAAAGGATATTTAAAAGCATTTTTGCTTTTAAGAAAATGCTCAAAATCTGTCAGCCTGCCGCCACCTAGGGGTTACTTTAAATTATGAAACATTCTAATCCAAGAACTTTATGATTATTTAAAACAAGATTTAGTAATGTGAAGAAATAATTATGACACCTGAGAAAAGCATGATAAAAATTGTTTTGCAGTCTGATCTCCACTATGCAAATGGATGGTTATGTTACAGACACACACACACGCGCGCTCTCTCTCTCTCTCTCTCTCTCTCCTCTCTCCTTCCCTCTTTCTCTCCCTGTGTATAGAAAAAGTTGAATAGAAATACATAAAAATGTTAACTAAAATTCTTATAGGTCAGGTAATTATAAGGCACTCTTTCCTGTTACTTTATTATTTTTTTCTTTTACTATTTATACTCACACCTTCTTGTAAGCATCGGGGATAATACGCATGTAAGATGTAGTTACTAACAAAGTGGTAAACATCTTTGAAAAGATAAGAGTTAGATTATTCTTTATAAATTACATATACCGTTTCTCCAGATGATCAAAGGACTTAATGCTTAAGCTAAAGTTTACTTTTAAACATATTTTAACAACTATTGCTTAAAAATATTTCTCTCTGTTTTTGGAAACCTTACCTCAGAATCTACAAAATGCCTTTGGTAGTAATAAAAACCTCTTCGACAAAGGTTACAGTGGTTTAGAGCTGTTTTTAAAAAATGTCTTCTATAAACTTGATGCCAAGTATCCTTAATCTAAAATGAGAAAAGGAAACAAAAACCAGAGTTACTGTATACTCTTCGTTGATCAACCAGACTCTGAGAAGTTGTAAAAAAAAAAAAAAATTATTTACCAAAAAAAGTTAATTAAAAGCAAAGGCAAGGTTATTCTTTACATAGTTATTCAAACTTTTTTATTCATTTACTTTTTTGAAGACAAACCTTAGATTTATTACTACTCTGACCCATTATCAGTTTATGTACTTAAAAATTAGCAAAGATTTAAACACATGCTGTTACCATAATCGAATAATCATCTTGTGGAGTAGATAATAGGTATTATTACCTAACTAGGTAATTCTTCCCCTAGTTAAGAGGTGAGGAAACCAATGCAAAAGGAGGTTGAAAGCCTTATCTAAAAATAGAGTTAGGACTTAAGAAGATGGTCTCAGATCATGTCCATCAACTCAACATTTCCTTTCTGATTATCAAATTTCACTGTTACCATACCAATATGATCCCTGCTGCTTTATTACTAGATAGTCTGACTGCTAAATATTCCTTAATACCCACAGTCCTTTTTTAAGCAAAACAATGATGTTGGAACAACCATAAACACCATTTGACAGATAAGGAAAGTAAGGTCAGAAAAGTTGTATCAATTATTAAAGGACTTATTATTAGCTAACATAATGGAAATACACTAGAATTCACACATCTTGACATCTAGTTCAAGCAATATTCTTCTCGTGGTACTTTGCTATTTATTTTATAGGTTTGCAAAGTGCACTGAACAAAATGTCACTCAAAAAACTGGAGGTTTTCTTGGTCATAGAAACTAATTAAGACATACAGCCAATCCATTGCCTAAGACACGAGCGAAAACTTAAAAAAAAAAAAAAATCACATAACATCTCTTCTATACCAACCTGAAGAGAAAATCCCTCCTACATATTAACCAAAGTGCCACATAACATCTAAAAGTGTCAAACTGAATATAACTTACTGTTAATGAGAGCTGCGACCATCAAGAATAAAAACTAAATCTATATTCAACTAAAATATCTCATGTAATCACTAGTTTTAATCCATTTTCGATTTATAAATAATGCAAGCTGTATAACTGCTTTAAGTTTTACCAGTTTTATTTTGATTGTTTTACTTGTTCTGATCTCTGGTGGAATTTAAAATAAGTATACTCATTCCTCAAGTACAGAAACATAAATAGCATATAATCTTTAAAATAATTTGTGTGGCTTTCCTAGACTTATTTTTTTAATTGTTTTCACTTAAGTTAATATTAAAATGAGCTTTTGAATTCTTTACATTTTAACTAAGTAGTAGAGAAAGTATTTTTTAAAAAACGTGGGCCCAAAGGTATTTTTAAAAATTTGTCCCCCAAAAAGCATCATGCTCATGCCTGTAATCCCAGCACTCTGGGAGGCCGAGGTGGGTGAATCACTGGAGGTCAGGAGTTCGAGACCATCCTGGCCAACGTGGTGAAACCTCATCTCTACTAAAAATACAAAAATTAGCTGGGCATAGCAGTGCATGCCTGTAATCCCTGCTACTTGGAAGGCTGAGACAGGAGAAGTGCTTGAACCCGGGAGGTGGAGGTTGCAATGAGCTGAGATCGTGCCACTGCACTCCAGCCTGGGCAACAGAGTGAGACTGTCTCAAAAAAAAAAAAAAAATCATGAAGATAAGCAAAAAGTAGTCTAAAGTGTAGACTATTTTTATTCTTATACTTATGAATGAGGAAAACAGAGACAGAACTCAATGGTCTCATCCAGTTTAATTAAAATGACATTTTTATTTTTTCTGAATCCACTCACATCTAATTGAGTTACATTTGATTGTAAACCACACACAAAAACACATATATATGCCATATTTAAACAGAAATACTATTTTGCATCTGAAACAGTGTGATGCGGGTCAGAGGTCTGGGTCAGTTTCATCCCTTTCTGCAAGAACTAACTGCTGACACTGAACCTGCCAAAGTAAATTTCCCCATTTACAAATTAAAGCATTACCCTTAAGAAAACAATAATGAGAATAAAATTCCTTCTCTTCACAAAATCAAAATGATTAAGCTTTTCTTGTCAGCAAATGTGCAAATGTACACAGAAGTAAAATTAAGGACTTAAATATCTAAGTAACACATGTAGTAACATTTACTGCAAGAAACAAACATTAAGGAAGCAGATTCCTGCTTTTCAGCAGTATTTATTACCAAGCTTGGATCTACTTCTACTCCTCGGGATTCAAGGTTCTTCCGGACTGTGGTTATTTCATCACTTGCAAGATAAGCTGGGTGCTCCTCATTACATTTCAACATCTTCTCCAATTCATTCTTGGTTTCATTGTGAACACACTTTAAAATGTTTAAAGGAGGACTATGTTTAGATGGCTCATAATTTGGCACTTGTAAAAATAGCCTCAATTTTAATAAATATATTACTGTTGCAAAAAAGATAACACAAGTCACAACAAACAAGAAAGAACACAGCACCCTGGCTAGGAATATGGTAACTGGCCTACCAGTGTACAACAACTTGCCTTATGAGAGGGGAAAAAACCCAGGGAGATTAGCCCTACTTGTTATGTGTTTACGTTTGCTGGAATGTTTTACTGTGGAAGTTACAGCACCAGGACTCCTACTATGCGTTTTCTTTTTCTTGACCGTAGCATATAATTTGAATCTAGGAAAAAGCACCCTGAATACATGGGAAGAGCTGATGTTCCAAAATGCCTCGTATCTAAGAACTATACTTAAGAACAAGATTACTGTAAGCACTTGAACCTGCTGATATGTTTCTTTTCTGGTAATATAAAATGCATAGTTTGGTTTTTAAAAAGATTTTCATTAAAAAATTGTACTTCAGACTGCTCCTGTGAGGTACCTATCATTCTGAAATTTACTTCCAGTCTCTTCTCTGTAATTGTTCATAATCTTTTTACCAAAGGAGGAAAACATACATACACTAGTTATAAGTTTGATAATGAGATTCTTATACTGTGTTACATTAACCTTGTCATTTTTCAAACCTTCACCCAAAATTGTATGATAAAAGAAACTAGCTTCAAATTCAATCATTACCCTAAATAAATTACTAGAACAGCAGACTCTACCACAGCTATGAAACTGAGTCATTTTCTTTTGCCCCAAACTCTATCACAGCTATGAAATCTGAGTATTTATACAAGAATAACACATAATTGCAAATAATTAACCTGTAGATGGAACTACTAAATTAATACTCTGAAAATATAACACTTCAGAAAAAATAGCATTTGATAAAGAGGAAGTTCACCATTTGCTTAAACATATACTATTCAGTCTGAGATAGAAAGGAAATCACTGGTAATGGTGTTCCCAAACTCATCCTGCCTTGTTTGCGTTTTGTTTTTTTTTTTTGAGATGGAATCTCTCACTGTGGCCTGGCCTGGAGTGCAATGGCATGATGTCGGCTCTCTGCAACCTCTGCCTCCCAGGTTCAAGCGATTCTCCTGTCTCAGTGTCTCAAGTAGCTGGGATTTACAAGCGCCTGCTACCATACCTGGCTAATTTTTTGTATTTTCAGTAGACAGGGTTTCACTACGTAAGCCAGGCTGGTCTTGAACTCCTGACCTCAAGATCCACCCGCCTTGGCCTCCCAAGAAGGGCGGATTACAGGCTTGAGGCACCATGCCCAGCCCCTGCCTTGTTTTACTTCCATCTTTCTACCCATCACCACTTGACTGTTACCACACTTGGCCCTTAGAAGGAGAACTACTCTTGGATCTGTTCTGACCAAAATTTCCATTAGTTTAGCTCAAACAAGGCAAGAATATTTTAAAGGAATGACTTTTCCTAGAAAACGAATGAAAAAAACATAAAAGCACAAAATAATTTTCAGAGCATGGATTTCTCATCTTTAAGTTTCTTTTCCTGTGAAATCCTGTCATTCAGCTTTGTAAACTTACAGTGTGAGACTCAAGGATATTCTCAACCTCTTCTAGAATCTATGTCTCACTGTAACCTCCAATAATGAGGTTGAAAACACTTCTTTTCAACTGGGAGTGGGCAGATTAGAAAGAATAAAGAAAAAGAGCTTGACTCAGTGAGTCTGACATCAGGCTAGATTTTGAAGGAATAAACAAAACAATATATATAAATACCTTCCCAGGTGACTCGGATGCCGCTCCCTTCTATATTCCAAATTATGGCCTTTATTCTACAGTCAGCCTGGGTCTCACATGTGCTGCCCTGAAATCCTGTGGGGAGAAGGCTTTTCTCTAAAAGGTTTCCAGATTCCTCTTCTAGGCTTACAGACCCTTTGCACTGACTTTAAAGCAAATTCCTTTGCTTCTTTTGAAGGGATTCCCCTTTGGGTTTAAGTTCCTGACAGAAATAACTTACGAGCAGAAATCATTTCTTTCAGAGAGCGTTTGGCCAAAGCATATTTACCGCCAGTCAGTTGCTGAGGCAAGTTCGGCCATCATCGATTGTTCTAGAGACTTCAGGCCTAATTTTACTAAGTCTTGAAAGCCAGACACCATTTTTCTTTTGCAGTTTATCTCCCTTACAGCAGCTCTTTCTAATCAATGCATCTTCCTCCATCAAAGTCAGAAACCTGGGATGGATCCCCTAGAAATTCTTTTCTGACAGACCTCCTTCTCTCAGCCCATCTGTAGAGCAGAGATAACCGATGCACCCTGAACGCAGCATGACCCAATCACTAACTGTCCACTTCCTCAGCTTCTCTTCAGTCTCTTCACGGCTCACTTTTCACAAAAGTCATTACCCAAAAATAGTAATAATAAAAAAAAAAAAATAGAAAAAGAAGACTGTCTCATCATTATTTTGAGGCAAGTTGAGACTCACATCTGATAAAGAATTTATAAAACAAGAAATATGGAAAACTAGCAAAAAATAGGATATAGATAATATAATTAACTCTGTACTGAAAATGAAAATGAAAAATAAATAGCGACAACTCATTTGTTCAATTTTTATTCTGTGTCTCCTCTATTTTTCCATTTCTTGATCTCCTTTCTCTAAATGAATTAAAAAAAATAAAGCAAGCAAGAAAAGAAAATTGGATGCTAAATCTTTTCATCTTCTTTATTTCATTAATTTATATAGTTAGATTCTATATTCTCTTTAGATTCTTTCACTTAAAAGGAATGAACAAGGAACGAGACAGTGGCATAAGACTGAATGCTAAATAGGAAAAGAATCTATAAGAATAAGAAAGAAATGAAAAGGGGTGGAAGTGAGGGGTGGGGACTGTAATGACAGAAATAGATAATATAATATGGCAAAAAAAAAATCATTGTATCTTTTCTCTCCCTAATCATATTCATTGTACATCCTCTGAAAACCTTATCAGTTTTTTCTATTCACAACTTTTTCCCCTGCAGCTTCAATCTCCCAGGCTCAAGCCATCTTTCCCACCTCAGCCTCACTAGTAGCTGGGATAACAGGTATGCACCACCACACCTGGCTAATTTTTTTCAACTTTTAGTAAAGAGGAAGTCTTGCTATGTTGCCCAGGCTGGTCTTGAACTCCTGAATTCAAGGGATTCTTCCAACTTGGCCTCCCAAAGGGTTGTGATTACAGGAATGAGCCACCATGCCTGGCCTGTTCATAACCTTAATTTTCCTTTTTACCTCAAACAGGTAACTGAAATGAACAAAGTAAGCAAGCATAAAAGGGGTACGTTTCATCTCTTGCCTTTTAACAACACGGCTACTTCACTTAAAAAAACTTTCTTATGTAGGTCATTCTCAAGATTCATTATATTTTAGAAAGGATGATATAAAACATTTAAAATTCTTGAAATTAGTCTAGAGCCACAGAAAGGTTATATTGTAATGTTTGAATTAAAATGAACAAAATTATATCATCATAAGACCAGAGATTTGTTTATTTTTACCTGTTCTTGGGTCCGATTCTTCCAGTATAACCACCTCTTTTTCCAGTCTGGACCCACCATGTTTTCAATTGCATTTTCAGCTAGGAAAAAAAAAAGTAATTTATCAAGGATTTTATCATTTACCAAGTGCATAAATTATAAGTAATAATGGTCTTGCTTATTTCAAAGTGCTATATCGATATGAAGGCAGTTGAAATAAAGAAAAAAACCCACATGACTGATACAGATGTGTAAGATGTGTTCATTATAAAAGTATAATTGCTTATAAAATTCCTATAAGTACAGTAGCAAACACACACAAATATTCTGCATTATAGCTTTACAGAATGAGTACATATAAAGATCATGTGTCCATTTTATTCATTTGTTTTAGTAGCTACAAAGCAGTTGACTACAAAAACTCCAGAAATAATGAATATTCAACTATAGTGTTAATAGACGTTGAAATGTTAAATATATTTTTGCAAATGTTCACTGAAGTTGGATGACTCCTTTACCACTGTGAACTCAGAACTCAATAAGCCATGTCTCTACTTACTATCCTTGAGACGAGCCTGCAGAGCCTCTTCCATAAAATAAATAGCTGCATCCCATTGCTGTTTATCAGATATGGATCGGTCTTCCAAAGCATTGTGTTGAATAACCCTCTGAAAATAACAAGAAAATAAAAGGCTAGGTTGTTTTACATCTCTCATTTTAGTAATTTTATTCAAATTGACAGCTTAGTAAATATGGAAAAATAACCACGTATATAAAGCAGCATAAAATGATATCCTTCCCATAAAAATGCACAACTCCTTTTACTTGCCTGCTTATTTGTTAGCTTGCTATATAAAAAATAAACAGTGGAGATTCTCTCCTGACCCAAATCAAACAAGCTAACTGTATGGGGTGGGCAGGTAATATTACACATTTACATTATACAAAATATTACACATTTAACTATACGAACTGCAACATCTAGGAACCTAAAATTCAGGGCTTAATAATTCAGATCATGTTCATCTCTCCTTTTTGCCATATGACCTGTATGTTAGCCTTTTCAAAAATGAGGAGAAAAAAATTAATAACCATTATTCCCAGTGTTAACAGCAATGAAAAAATTAATAAGGTAGACACTTAAAAGGTCTATAAAATCATAAAAGTTATTTATTACAATTGAAAATTGGCTTCCAAATTCTCTAATTTTTGGATGAATAAATAAAAATAAAATTATTTTCTCAGTAAGCCAGTCAATCAGGCATTTAACAAAAAATAAACATGGTTTTCTAACACAAAGACAAACATTTCTTTAAAACAAAATTATAATTACAACCAGCTAATCACAACTAGCTCTGCATTTTCCCAGAAAATCCCTCAATCCTGTAATTCAACAACACCTCTAGTAACTCTCTGAGCAGAGCAGGCACTTAATAGATTTGATTTTGGTAGTGAGAGTATTCTACATAACAAAAGATTTACAGGTGGTGGGGGTCATGAACCAGGCTTTGCCATTAGATTGGGGCTTGAATCCCAGCTCTGACAATGACAATAACAGCACTATTTAAGAATTAAATCAAATAATGCTTGCAAAATACTTAGCAGAGTTCCTGGCACATCATAAGCATTTAATACATGGTAGGTGGTGGTGTGATTTTAGGAGTCTGACATTTTATAAGTCTACTGAAAACCAGTGCACCAATGCATTTAGTTCCTTTCATTACCACAGAGAGTAAAATTAGAAACAGCTATCTACAGACAGGCCCATAAAATGGCTAATAGGCGACAATTTGTAAAAGTTTATCAGAGTCTATCTGCTGCAAAGTTTTACTTTTTTCTGAAATGATAGCCAAGAAAAAAACAACAACAGGTGATTTTTAGAAGGGCAGAGAAATACTGAAGGGCAGATTACAGATCATAAATCTGTTTCATTATTTTTAATTCAGAATGTAATTTAAATATTCATATAAAAAGTCTCCTATGAAAAAGTATCAATCTGAGAAGTTATATAAAAATATGAGGCTGATACCCCAGTATACAAACAACATACCAAGCTGTCCTCCGCAAAGTCATTCCACTTGTGTCGTTTAATACTTTCTTCCTTAACGGCCTCTTTAAGTTTATCAAATATGTCATCATGCTCTTTCCCTTTGGGTTCTGTCATAAAGCGGGAAAATTCTTCTTGTAGGGTCTCCCAGGCAACCTAGAATTATTTGAAAGGAAAAAGCTGCATTTTTACTACATACTTTTATTTAATATTTAACATGAAAAATAACACATGAGCTCAAGCCAAACAGATGTGATAAATAAATCAGCTTATCAGAAAATATACGTGAAACTACATTAACAAAAAGGCAAATATAAACTATGATGTAGAGGTCTCACATGGGTTACTGGTGGACAGATACAGCTTCCTAATGTTTTGCTAGACATGCATAGTGGTTCACATTTTTAAAATTGCTTGCCAGTATTTAAAAATGGAGAGATTTCATATAAGTCTGCATTTACAGCTTCTCTAGAACTATCTGAGTAGGGTATACTCATACACCTACATGACAGCACCTACTGTAGCTGAACAGGGCTGCCTCTTCAAGATAAGGTATGTATTCTAAGCCTGCCACCCAATTTAGTTCACTTATATATTTCAATCTCTAAGATAAGAGTTTGCCTGCTTCTTTCACATTGCAAAAAGTTTAAAATTTCTTAATGATTCAGTCATCTTCATATCCTTCTCTTTAAGCAAAGATATGAAGCAATACACCAACACTTTCAAACAGAGCTGAAGAGTATTCAGCTTTGTATTTCAGCTAACTCCTAATGATCTGAACGGTGAAAGGAAGAGCACAGTGTCAAAAATAATGAAGAACAAAATCTACTTATAACTAAGTGTGCTTTTTAATGCTGCATTTTATATTTAGCCCTCTCATTTCAAATATAAAAAAAAGTGATTGTCCAAAAATGCAGAGTGGTGGGGTGGGGTGAGTATTAAGATCCAAGTTTCCTGACCTTAACCAGATTCACATTCTTTCCATGACACCTAGTGCTGAGAGGCAGAAAGCAGCAGGAGACAGCTTAATTGATGCTTTTATAGCCACTTCCACTGCTTGAACCTTAGGATGTGAAAATATCCTCCCATGGGGACAGAGCCCAGAGAAAATGTTAGTGCCAGTAATGAGAGCTAGTGAAGTGGTAGCAGCAGCTCTCTAATTTCTTCAGGGGTAAATGTGTCAAGAACTGCCAGGGCTCAGCAACGTGCAACTTAGGCAGAGAAGCCGCTGGAGTTCTTAGGGGCTTGAAGGAATTGAGAACAGAGGTAAGGAAGTCAAGACTGGAGCAAGATAGGAAAGGGGTGAAATTACAACTGAATAATTAGAAACTGACACTGCCTTTAGGATAGGTATGAAAAACAAAATTACTTTTAATATTGACTTTAATTTTGTGAGCGGTTGCTCACACAGAAGCACAGAACACACTGACTCGTAGCTTGAACAATCACTGTTTAGAGAGTGATGTACACAACGGATCAATTCAGATGATGATGATCATGATAACAGCAGGTACATTTCCTGAGCAGTTACCATGGGCTGGGCATTGTCAAAGTATTTTATGTATATTTACTTATTTAATCCTCATAATAACCCATGAGGTAGGCAACATTATTGTCACTATTTTATAGATGAGAAAACACACAGAAAAGTTAAGCAACTAGTCCAAGGATCAGATGGCTGTTAAGTGATAAAGCCAAGATACATGGTAGCAGAAATAGATTCTTTAAGGTAGTTTTTTTAAAAAAGTAATTCCTAGTTTAATCTTCTGCCAGGATCTGAAGAAAATGATTTAAGTATAACTGAGCCCAGATGAAATGCTTGATCTATTAAGTATTTTCTTAATGGAATCTCTATCCACAGAAGATGTTAAAAATTTCACATTCAAGCGTAATTTGCTTGTTAAGTATTGTCTTTGGAAGAAGTACCAATACCCTCCAGCCAATACCATACCAATTAGTAAATTTTTATTACCGTAGTAACTGGTAGCGACATTAAGGTTAATCCCAACACAGAGATGAAGAACAAAGAATAAATGAGATATAAGGACCCAAAAGAAAGATAGAGGCTGTGATGGGAATAAAACCTAAAATTCACAGCTCCTACTCCCTTCAGATAATGCTTCTTACCCATTTAATTAAATTATATCCTAACCTCTACTGCTTTATTAGGAAGTTGCTTATCAGTCCACTGTTTAAGCTTGATATCCACTGTGGTATTAAAAGTTCCTGAATTCATGGTCTGTGCAGCTGGAAGGTAGATGTTTTCAATAACATGAGTTGATACTCTTTCCCACAAAGACTGCTGAAGGATTTCCTCCCTGAAATAAAAAGGCATCAAAAACACCAAATCTAAATATAATATAGTGTTTAAAAACAGCTTGACTGAAGTTATCATTAACTTATAATAAACTGTACATAAAGTTTTGACAAGTTTTGACATGTGTATATACCTGTAAATCACAGCAGTCAAGATAATGAACGCATCCATCATCCTCAAAAGTTACCACTGGAACTGCTTTCCGTCACTATGATTCGTTTGTATTTTCTAGAATTTTATATAAATGCAATCATATACTCTTTTGTCTTTCTTCTTCCACTCAGCATAATTATTTTGAGGTTCATTTTGCAGTTGTGTGTATTAATATTTCACTTTTTTTCTTGAGACAGGGTCTCAGTTACCCAGGCTAGAGTGCAGTGGTACAATCATGGCTCACTGCAGCTCAACTTCCTGGACTCAAGCCATCTTCCCACCTTATCCTCCCGAGCAGCTGGGACTACAGGTGGACGCCATTATGCCTGGCTAATTTTTTTTAAATTTGTAGAGATGGGGTCTCACTATGTTGCTGAGGCTGGTCTTGAAATCTGGGCTCAAGCAATCCTCCTGCCTCAGCCTCTGAAAGTGTTGGGATTATAAGCGTGAGCCATCGTGTCTAGCAATATTTCACTTCTATTTCCGTGTAGTATTCTGTTGCATGAATTTGTTTTTCCATTTATGTATTGATGGACACTTAGGCTGTTTCCAGTTTTTGGCTATTACAAATAAAGCTGCTATGAGAATTCATGCACAAGTCTTTCTTATGGACACATGCTTTCTTTTCTCTTAGGTAAATAAGAGTGAATGTTTGGATCACATGGTAATTACATGTTTAACTTTTTTTTTCCTGAAATGTTAGTCTCATTTTACATTCCTAGTTTAATCTTCTGTCAGGATCCTAAGAAAATGATTTAAGTATAACTGAGCCCACTAGCAGAGAATGAGAGTTCTAGATCCTCTACATCCTTGTCAACACTCGATATCATCTGTCATTTTAAATTTTAGCCATTTTAGTAAGTCTCTAGTGGTCGTTGTGGTTTTATTTTGTATTTCTCTAATGACTAATAATTCTGAGCATCTTTTCACGTACTTATTTGCCTAGTATTAACACGTACTTCATGTGTTTATGGGAGAGTCCAAGACTGAAAACTTCTTGGTATAAATATTACAACTTATCAGATCACAGCACAGAGATGTTACAAAATGCTGTTAAGATAAAATCTTTCAACAATTCATGATTAATGTAACAATGTAAAAGATGTATAATCATGTCAAAAATTCTGCCTTGAAAGACATCTTAAAAGAACATGGGTCACCAGTAAGAGAAATACAACTATTTTAATTTGAAATCTCAGGAAAATACTTATTTGGGTCATAAACTTATATCATAATTGAATACTACAAAATAAAAACAAAAAACAAAACAAACAAACAAAAAAACCTCTGCTTATCACAGGGTCCTCCCCACCCCCATCCACCCCAAGATGGAGTCTTGCTGTTACCCACGCTGAAGTGCAGTGGTATGATCTTGGCTCATTGCAACCTTCTCCTCCTAGGTTCAAGCAATTCTCCTGCCTTGGCCTCCTGAGTAGCTGGGATTACAGGTACCCACCACCACACCCAGCTAATTTCTTCGTATTTTTGGTAGAAACAGGGTTTCACCATGTTGGCCAGGATGGTCTCAAATTCCTGACCTCATGATCCTCCCACCTCAACCTCCCAAAGTGCTGGGATTACAGGCATGAGCCACTGCGCCTGGCCCATGGTCCTTCTTAAGAGTAACCTCAATCCTTTAGGAGGTAGCCACAAAACTCAGGTTAGCAGAAATAAATATCCTGCTGTCCAAAAGCCCAGCTGAACTTCTCCGGTGAGGAGTGTCAACATCTCCTATCCTTCAGGACTACTTACTAAACATTTTGTGTAAAATTAAGTCTACTGAATCAATGAGTGCAGATCCTGGTTTCTTCTGGCTAACTTTCAGGTCACTTTTCAGTTACAACCAGTAAAGAAAATCGTCTGAGGAGGATACGACTGAGGCCCAAAAGGACAAAGAAAATTTAGTCACTGGGTTAATGACAGGGAGTGGGAGAATTTAAGGAGCAAGATGAAGAACGGCCGCCTGACAGGGCCTCCTCTTCAGATACCACTTTAAACACAATCTCAAGAAGATTACTGAAAGTTGAACTGAAGACCAGGAGCCAGCCTCTGACCTCCAGGGCTTTTTTCTGGTCCTGCTTCACAAGAGACATAGTCTGTTATTTTTCCCTGGAGTCTGTGCGCCAGGAATCCATATCCTTGACACCCTTTTAAAAATCCTGACTACCAAATCCTGAGAAACTAAAGGCAACTTTCTCAAGGGAAGCTGCTGCTGCCTTGACATCCACAGAGGCAGCTGTTATCACTTCCCCTTGCCCAGCTTCTCCTGCCTTTCATCGCCAAGCTGCTGTCCTCTCTCCCAGACTCTCACTGCTCCCCTCCATCACGACAATTTCTGTTGTGCTCCCCAAACCCCGTTCCATGACAAATCATTTTACACTCTCATTCTCTTTTCCGATTCTTTTTATCCTCAAACCTTTCCTTTAGGAAAGTGATTGCCCTCTGTCTTCAAATTCTGCTGAGAGGAAGCTATTCAGTAGGTGAATGGACTTTAGAGTTAGAAAGCAGAAGCTAAGTCCTCCTCACCCCACAGTCTCTCTGCTGAACCATCAGTTCTCAGCGTTCATATTAAAACCCCTATACTGTGAAGCCACTCCATCTAGTTATGCCATGTGCTACCTTATTGCTTGCTGCTATCATCTAACAATTTTCTCAGCCTATATTCTATGTTTTTGTTTTGTTTTTTGTTTTCAGACAGGGCCTCACTGTCACCCAGGGTGCAGTGTAGTGGCGCCTTCTCGGCTCACTGCAACCTCTGCTTCCTGGGTTCAAGGGATTCTCCTGCTTTGGCCACCCACGTAGATGGGATTACAGGTGTGTGCCACTACACCTGGCTTATTTTTGTATTTTTAGTAGAGATGGGGTTTTCACCATGTTGCCCAGGTTGGTCTCAAACTCCTGAGCTCAAGTGATCCACCCATGGGGGCCACCCAAAGTGCTGGGATTACAGGCATGAGCCATGGTGTCTGGCCTATTATGTTATTATAGGTGTCTTCTCTATTCCAGGTTTTGCCATCAACCAGGGATAACTTCTACCAGTACACAAACTATAATTAACAAAATACAATAAAGGTAATAGTTTTGTTGCCTTCTTTACCTACAGAAACTTGGCTTACATTCCACTTTAATTAATGAAATACTTTTAAAATTGGAATTTTTTTCTTTTAAAGTAGAGGACTATTATACTCCATATAATAATTTCAACCAATACAGAAAAAGAAGTACCCCATAATTCCTCTTTTAGAAGATAACCACTATTTATGGCTTTATTATTAAAAAATATTATGTCTACATAAATATTTGTGTGGGTGTATTTACACAAGTGGTTCATAATTACACACAATTTTATAAATCCTTTTTTTAAACCTAAACTATATCTTATTTAGTTTTCCATGTCACAATATCCTGTATTTTTCAGATTACTGCTCTATGGATAAACCAAATACTATATAATTCCAAACGGGAAACATAAGTTGTTTTCCAATTCTTCACATTTATTTAAAAATCCAAGGTGAAAGGTCTTATGTGTTCATCTTTGTCAAATATATCATTATTTACATATATTCCTAGCAACGTAATTATTGAATATAAACATACTTGTTATTTAATAGACTCTTCATTATCTACACATACAATCACTAAATCCTGTCAGTTCTATCCTTCAGGTAATCCCTCAAGTGTCTCAGAAGTGTCTCTTCTCAACCTGTACTATCACTACCCAAGTTTAAGCCACTATCACCTCTTGCCTAAATTACTGCAACACCCAACTGTCTCCTTCCTTATAGTTTTCTCCACCTATATTCCACTTTCCCTACTACAAAGACCTTTTTAAAATGCAAATCTGACCTAATCCTCTTCAGTGACCACCCTCCCCCCATTGCTTATGGAATATATACTAAGCTTCTGAATATGGCTAATAAACCTAATATTTTGCTTACTGTTTTGTCTCCTACCTCTTGTCTCCATTTATGTCAAAGCCAAAGGACACAGCTACCTATGTCACCTTTCTTGTTCTCATCTCCTAGCCCTTACCATATTCCTGCCTCTGCCTTAACATTATTCACGTTTTAAATCTCAAATTACAATATTGCAAATCTTTGATTTCTGAAGTCTGAGAATTTCTAAAAATGTACCATAGTAGCATTTTTAGAAAAAATGTATTTTTGTGAAGCTAGTCAGCTATCCTTCTAGAAAAGATATATCTATATTGATGGTCACATAATATTAATAATATATTGATATCTCCTGCTTAATGTCAGTGATTGATTCTTAAAAACCAGGCACAGCATAAAAATGCTGAGAGCCTATTTCGTACTGTAACATATTATATGTCAAATCTATACCCCTAATAACCTTCCTAAAACTTAACTGAAGGACAGTGGAATGTCTACAAATAAATAACAAACTGTCACGTTAGGACGTAAAATGCTTTTAACACTGTTTCCAGATAACCAAATACAGATCAAACTGTCTTACAACTTAAATAATTGTAAACATTTTAGGCACTGTCCAAAAATATCACATAGGCATTATTCAGCAAAAAGATACCAATAAAAACTTCAAGACAACATCAACTATGTCAAAATAATAAAACATTTGGTGTGTAATGCACTCAATGTGGTATGAACAGCTAAGTCCTGGACCTGCATTCTGATTTATATTTGTGTTAACATAACCTTTTTTCAGTCTTTAGAGTCTGAAAAGAAAAGCTGATGAAAACAGAGAATCATACGGTCCAGCAGCTTACACAAATAAATCTCTAGCAGCCAGATGTCCTAGTTCTGACCCTTGCCTTTTCAATGCATAATCTGGTGGTATGCGTTTGTTGTCCCATCACAATTCTCTTCAGTTACCTTTGTATTAAATAAATTACATTTATCTTCAAGGCTCACTTTAGTGGAGAAATATTTTGATTTCGGGTTGTTCTGTTCAAACAAAACCAACCTTTCCATTTGATGATACCAAAAATTAATTTATAGAAGGACCACATTTCCTTTCCATAAATAACATTATTAGCTGTTATAGTTTACATATCACCTTTTTTGTTTTTTGAGACTGTGTCTTGCTCTGTTGCCAGGCTGGAGTACAGTGGCACCATCTCGGCTCGCTGCAACCTCTACCTCCCAGGTTCAAGAGATTCTCCTGCCACGGCTTCCTGAGTAGCTGGGACTACAGGCATGCACCACCACACTCAGCTAATTTCTGTATTTTTTTTTTTTTACTAGAGAGAGGGTTTCACCATGTTGGCCAGAACGGTCTTGATCTCTTGACCTTGTGATCCACCCGCCTCGGCCTCCCAAAGTACTGGGATTACAGGCATGAGCCACCACACAGGGCATTATTGTATTTTTAGTAGAGATGGGGCTATACCATGTTGGCCAGGCTAGTTTCGAACTCCTGACCTCATGATCCGCCCGCCTCGGCCTCCCAAAGTGCTGGGATTACAGGCATGAGCCACTGCGCCTGGCCATACATATAACTTTTTATGTAAATTAAATACCCTCATATAATCTAACAAGGCAACTAGTATTATAGTCAATCTATAAATCTATATATCTCTTTGCAACTTCAAAGCTGACTGACACAAAGCCATGGAACTGTCTTAAGATACAAATAAACAAACATAACAAGTTGTGTCATAATAATATTTGATTAATCAACAAGAATAGATAAAATCAGATCTCTTTTTTGTGGATAAGGAATGGAGATTAAAAGCAGGCAAATTTGGACTACCTGAAGATAGGAGAGGTTTCACCACTGAGGAAGAAAGGGCACTGAGATGGGTAAACTAGTGATGCTGAATTCAAATGTAAGGACCAGATACTACTATCTAGGATCAATTTTGATAACCTTTAGCTGAGTGAATACACTAGGTACAGAAGATATTTATAGTGAATGGCAGTGAGGATAGTTCTGCTCTAAGAATAGTAAATTCTTAAAAATATCACAGGCTTCATTAGAAAGATAATTAATGCATGAGGAATTTGTTAATTAACATATGACTACAAAAATTTCAAGGCTATTTATACACAGCTTGTTTTACTCATTCCATTGAATTTAGGAATGGCCAAACTTACATAAAACATAAACTGAAGGTAATAGTTTTTCTTAGAAAAGATTAACATGAACATTTTTCAAAAGGGTGCATTTACTATTTTCTAAAATTTCAAATATTAATAGCATTAAATTCAAAATGTGATTTGTATGCAACATATTAAGTACATGTTACAGAAAGCACTAACTGTTCTTATTCAGAACAGAGAACCTGAAACTACATACTAACCTCCCTTTATAAACCAATTTTGACGGACTGATATTTACCTAAAGTACAATTTGATGAAACTTTTGCCTAAATGATTTTACAGAAATCATGACTATGCATTTATTAAGATAAAGAAAAGGCAAAGATGATCAAGATTTAAAAAGAACATGAAGAAAGCTATCTTCCAGAAATTTAACTGGTTAGAATACAGTAGTAATTAGATATTGCCCCCCAAAATACTATCATGTTTTTGCCTATGAGCCAAGACAACAAAAAGTCACTATGTATCAATCTAAGTTTTAGTATTTCATTATAATTCACATAGTAAAGTCTTTCAGAAAAGAGATTAATATCAAATACTCACCAATGTTTTGGTGTAACCTGGCTCAGACTGATAACTTCATCAAGGATTTCATTTTTAGCTTTTTCAAATAGTTCGTTCTAGGCAATATAAATGCAAGTAAGTAAGATTTCCATAAGACAGTAAATTTACCCCATCCTGATTTTCAGAGATAACCAAAAGGAGGTTTTTGACAGGCTAGCAGGCTGGATTTGGGTTTAAACACACATGACTAGCAAAAATGCACTTCTCTTGTAGTGTCTTTTTTTTTTTTTTAAGGAATGCCATTATCCAGTTAAGGACAAAGAAACTGACATAAATATCTACTTGCTTTCTCAATTCTGAATGCAGTTTTTCACATAACACTTATTTACATGTTATGTGAAACCATCAATACACGTTAATTTAGTACAACAGTATATTAACTGTATATTAATGCTGTGTTGTATAACTAATGGGCATTTTTAAATCAAGGAAAAACAATATTTATTTCCTACTCAATTACATGAATACACTAATTCAAAAAACCTTTAAAGCAGATAGAGCATATTCATTATCTTCTCAGAAAACATTTTCAACACTTGTTTTGACATCTTATAATCCCTAATTGTTTTTAATGTTATATAATAAGTAATTTTAATTATTGTAAGAGAGAACTGCTCCTAGAGATGTATTCTTACAGAGATAAATGAGTAGGTATAGTCAAAACCAAAGTAATTTAGGTTATGAGATTTCTCTCTCAACATAAATTTAGTTAGTGCACAACATTAAATTAAGAATATATACAAAATACATGAGTATCCAAATATTACCCGGTCAAGTTCCCGCAGGCGAGGATAGTTATTCTTCCACTCAGTTTCAAGGTTAAAACGTGTTGCTGAGGAAGAAGGAAAAGTTAAAGTTTGATAATTCTCCTTCTTTCCAGAGGTAGTAGTTAAGTGGTTAAAATACATATCCTCTGTATTAACTGAACTTCTAAGAGTGCACATATGACCCCTTAGTACCCTGGGCTCTCAAAGCCTCAGAATTTCATGATTGCAATAGCTTTCTAAACTATTCTCCCTGATTCTATTTCTCCATGTTAAATCCGTAAGCACACAGCTGAAGTAGTTTAGTACCATAGAGCTGCTGAGAGAATGCACGCTGCAGTTGTACCCCCAAGACCCAGATCCTGGGTCCATTACCCACGCTATGTGATACTGGATAAGTTATTTGGGTAAGTTACTCTGTCCTCTGTTTTCTCTTCTGTAAAATTGAAATAAAAATAATACAAGGTTGCAGAGGGAGTAAGTGGGATAAATTGGTAGGATCAGGTGAAATTTCCATATGGGAAAAGAAAAAGAATATATTCTCTTCAGATAAAGTAAAGACATTGAGCGGGATAGTGTGGGATTCAGGAAACGGTACAATGTAAATGAAATCCAGAGTGTTCTGCTTCCCAATATATTTGCTCTCTTTGCCCTCAATAGGGTGAATCTGAATTCTCAAAAGTTTACTGTGTTCTTCCAAACACTAGCAAACGTTCTAATCTGTTTCATCTCTGCAAATGTATTCCTAGGGATGTTTCCTGTGAAAGGAAAAACCGTGTTCTTGTTTGTTGTTTGTCTGTTTTGAGACAGAGGTTCACTCTTGTTGCCCAGGCTGGAGTGCAATGGCGTGATCTCAGCTCACTGCAACCTCCGCCTCCTGGGTTCAAGCGATTCTCCTGCCTCAGCCTCCCAAGTAGCTGGGATTACAGTCATGTGCCACCATGCCTGGCTATTCTTTTGTACTTTTAGTAGAGACGGCGTTTCACCATGTTGGCGAGGTTGGTTTTGAACTCCTGAATTCAGGTGATCTGCCTGCGTTGGCCTCCTAAAGTGCTGGGATTACAGGCGTGAGCCACCATACCTGGCCAAAATCTTGTTCTTGTATAACAACTGAAGATTTGTAGTTTTATATTTTCCAGATGTTATCTAATTATAAATGAACTACTAAGCAACTGTTAAAGGAAAGAAGTACAGAATTGTATGGATGCTAAAGATTGCCAGCTAATAAAATGTCTTAATTTGTTTGCTTCTTTAAAAAAATCCAACTTACCTTTGAAACTATCAGCCTGCTGTTCAACAGATTCTCGTACCATTTTCCAAAAGCAGTCTGATACAGCAAGGCTTAAATTTCTTGTAGTCACTTGGTGTGCTTTTAGCATGCTTGTTCTATTAAAAAAAAATAACAAGAGCTAAAGTATATTAAAATGACAAAAAGGATAACAATACTGTCACCAAGTGTGAGAATGTGCTTGCTATCAGCCACTCTTACCTTTTATATCAATGCTGTTCAATAAAAATGTATGTGATGAAGAAAACATTCCGATATTGGCAGCTGCTGACACAGTGAGTTACTGAGCCCTAGAAATGTGTGGCTAGTGTAACTAGGAACTGAATTTTTTAATTTATTGAATTTTAACTAATTTAAATTTAATGTTTTTTTATTTTTTTATTTTTTTTTTAGCCGGAATCTCACAATGTTGCCCAGGCTGGAGTGTAGTGGCACAATCTTGGATCACTACAACCTCCACCCCACAGGGTTCAAGCAATTCTACTACTTCAGCCTCCTGAGTAGCTGGGATGACAGGTGCCCACTACCATGCCCAGCTAACTATTTTTGTATTTTTATTAGAGATGGGGTTTCACTATGTTGGTCAGGCTGGTCTCAAACTCCTGACCTCAAGTGATCTGCCCGCCTCGGCCTCCCAAAGTGCTGGGATTACAGGTGTGAGCCACCACACCCAGTCAACTAATTTAAATGTTAATAACAACACAAAACTAGTGATACCATATTAGACAGCACAGTCCTAATATGTTGTCAGTATACTCCCCAAAGCACGTAAGATCACGGTTTGCAAGAACTATCTTGACTTACCATACTAACCTAGGGGCAAACACACTTTTCTATTTCCAGAAACTCAACATATAAAGTTTTAGTATACAGAATACAACTGGCTTTTAGCTCTTTTTGCTTATCCTAACTCCTGTCAATATCTGTTTTGGGATACTTCTTTGACACCCCCACTCCAACCTTCCCTAATATTATAAGAGAAATAGGTACACATATTTAAAAGTGAAAGTGTTGATTTTCTAAAACTACTTTGTAAGTAAAATAAAGTAAGAGGCAGATATCTACGTTGTCTTTCGGTGCCCATACCCAAGGAAGCATGCCAGTATGTACTGTACCACGTGATAAGCTGCCCTCAATTCTGTCGAAGAGTAGCTTAAGGACTTGCTTATTAGACACAGTTCACTATTTGGGAAAAATTATAGAAATCCAATGTTAAACTAATTGCTATAAAACCTGATCTTTTAAGTAAAAACAGGTCAATTTATGCTACTCTCTAACTATACAATGTTTAAATGTTTTCATAAGATACCCACTTTAGGAGCTTAGAATTCTGAAAAAATTCTTCTTCATATTCTCGTATTGCTTCAATGCTTTCAGAGCTGTTTCCTGGGGAAGAATGATGATCAAATTTTTACCAAGAAAACTAGTTTTTATTATTTGAAAATAACAGAAACTAAAAATAAGTTATTATAATCCATCTTTGCATACCTTTTCCTGTTACAACAGCAAAATAACCTAAAGCTTTCATTGGGAAGAGCTTTCCTTCAATTATCTGCTGAATCTAGTTTTAAAAGTGGGAAAAATTAATGTGAGATATAGTTTACATAATTTTTAAAAGCATAATATACAATTTAGAAAGCAAAATAATAAAGCTATACATGTATATAGTTACATAGATAAACCTGTACAGAAGCATTTGAATGTTTTTCAATTGCTATTTGGAAAAAATGCATTTAATCTTACTATATTGAAAATGTATTAAAAACCTGGAATGATGTGTAGTGCTTTAGAGTCAGAGACCTTAGTTTGAATTCCTCCTCTGCTGCTAGGTAGTTATGTGACCTTAAGTAAACACCTTAATTTTTTCAAAAGCATTGGTGAGATTATGGAACAATATGATATTAGCACAGTGCCAGGCATGAAGCACTCAATAAATGGTAGCTATTATTATTTTTCCATACGTGCATCAAAAATCTAAATTCTAAACAAGCTGGATTATTTTCTTTTATTCTTTCCTCCCCTCCCACCTTCTTCTTTAATATTTGGATCCACTGGTTCTCAACTCTTTTAGGATCAAAAATCCTTTTCTAAATGTGATTTAAAAAAACATAGACTATGTACCCCAAAAAACGCTATTTGCACAGAGACCTACCATTCACATACAATGTTAGTGTTTCTACCCTCTGAAGCCCATTCAGAGTAATAATGGGACGAGAATCCCTTCTGTAAGACAAGTTACACCTCAGCTAATGCTGAATCTTTTATATAAAAAGGACAGAAATAAGCTTCTTTTGTGTCTCAGAAGAAATATAAACCCACTATACAGAGTTGAAAGAAATGAAAGGAACGAAGAAAGATGAGAGGAGGCTTAGAAATTTGTTTCTACCTCACTTCTCCCCTTCTCCATAACAGAACCATTAATGCCATGGCTGGCTCTACTCTTAAAAGTAAGGCAGAGCAGAGGTTATGGTGGCTACGTAGAAAACAGTTAACATAGCAGGCCTGACACTATTATCCTTAATAAGGCCTGCCTGCCTTTGGCTGGTATCTGAAAAGTTAACTGGTAAATAGTTCCCTACACTGATATTAACCTTTCCCTATGTAACAGTGGCTCACTACTCAAGTAATGTGGTTTAATTATAACATATGCCTGCTTTCCTTTTGGGAGTATGAAATTTTGATACACAAGGGTGTCAAAATGACTAACCTCTAACGAAAACCCTAGGAGCTAAGTCTCTAACAAGCAGCTTGTTGTTGAAGGAATTAAATGTGCCCTGTGTGACTCTACTGGGAGTAAACTAGCGGAAACTTGAGCCTGGTTTCCTTTAGACTTCATATCATATACCTTTTCCTTTTGTGATTTTGTTTTATCCTTTCATTATAATAAATCTTAATTGTAATAATTTTTTTTTTTTAAATAACCAATCCCTGTTACAGCTGGAGCTTTTATAAAGAATCTGTTCTCACAACAAAGAAAGGATTGACCTCACCCTGCTTGGACTGGCTACATTTTTCTCTGCCAGGTCTACTTTGGTCAAAACGAATATGGTTCTCCTTCCATGAGGATCCATTTGACTGACTAAGTCTGTAACAATACTGCGTTCGGCATCCACAGATCCATCTGAAAAAAAACAGAAAAATGACACTGTGGAATTTTAAAATATAAAGTAGATTTTTTAAAAACTTAGCACAAATTATACCTGTGTCTATATTACAGTAAGAAAGATTTTAATATATTTACCTTATTTATTGAAAGGAAATCCTAGCCAATAAAAATTTCAATGATGCTTATGTAAAATTTATCAAAATAATTTCAGCTTCAATTCTATTTACTAATAAAATGAATAAGAGAAGGCAAAAATGCATTTATCTTTTATGTTTACACAACACAAACTATTTAGTGCAAAGCTTGGATTGCTAAAGAAGAAAACATATCAGTACATTAAAATCTTTTGATATGATTTACCTTGAATACATAGTATGATGGCGTTAGGATTCTGCATGTAAGCTTTGCTGATACTGAAAATAGTTTCCTTTGTGTCGGGAGCCATGCCTGACGTCACAGTCTTAAAGCAAAAGGTTTTAAATGTCATTATAGATGCTTCACACAATAGGAATAAAATAAAATACATGCTTTGTACATACTTACATTAATCACACCTGGTAAGTCAACCAGCACCATCCTCTGTAGTCCAGGGCCTTTTACATTTAAGGATATGGTCTACTCAGGAAAAAAGAAATTAATGCTCACTTTTGGGGGGAATTTGTTAAGAATTTTTTTGGTTACATATATATTCTGAAAATTCTATATCTCATCCATTCAGATATAATACTCACAAAAAAGGTATTCTTTCTCTGATCTTAAAAGTAGTTACTCTGGAAAATTACCCAAAATGATACATTATTTGGAATTTTAAAAAAAAGCTCTGCATATCTTGGAAGAATAGCAATCTAAACATCAATACCAAGATTATAATTTATTTGAAATCATAAACATTTAATTTCCATAAAACGTCACTGAAATGAATCGCAGCCCTTACCTCAGGGCTAACAGTGCAGCCTTCTTTCACATTTTTCCTCATTCGAAGTTCTATTTCATGTCTTAACGCTGCAAGCTAATGGAAAAACAACAAAATCCTAAGAAAATCTTAATTCACAAATATTCTTTAACTGTCTTTTATAAGCTCACCCAGGTTATAAAATTACATGTATCAACCTTAGATACATTCTACTTACATCTTCTTCTTTGGTAAGATCAAACTCCCGAGAACTGTCTTTAAATAAGGCCACATGGTGAGGACCTTCACTCAGAGTCACCTGACAGTAACAGAAAACTGAGATGTAAAGATGCGTTTATAATTAATATGAATTCCCACAGCCCTTATGTGGTCTAAACAGGACTACTGTACTGCACAAATCCAAGAGTCCCTTCATACTACTGCTGGAGCACCCCCTGAAGCTGTCAACATGGTAGTTCTGAGAGGACAATAATTTTGTATTTGTATTGTTCATACATATGTCACACATGTTGTGATTTCCCAACAAGAATGCCGGCTCCTTTATATCTCTTATGACCTAAAATGCTGCTGCCTCTTTCTCTCCCCAGCCAAGGTTATACACAGCACCAAGCCCAAAATCATCGCTCTAAAACTTGAAACACCAAAAGAAAACCTTGCATTTAACTTCAAAGATGAATTTAGGTAAAAGAGCAACTCATTTATTCAACCACTATAGAGAGTGAACTATGTGCCAGCTGCTGTAGGTGGTGAAACACAGAGCTCACTGCCCCGGTTTTGGACCTCACTACATGCTGGGAGAAATATACACAGACATAATAGAAGAGAGTAGCAAAACCTAGGGTGCCACAGAAGAGAATGGAATTGACTATAAGGGAGCACGTGACCTGCCTGCCTCGGCCTCCCAAAGTGCTGGGATTACAGGCGCGAGCCACCATGCCTGGCCAAGACATTTTATAGCTATAGATAGTAACAGTTAGTGGTTTCTTAAGAACTTCTAAAAGTCATGTTCTCAACTTTTCAGTTGCAACTTTTCAAGCTTCTCTATAGTTATTTGACTTTAAAAATACAGTTCCTTCTATTGAGATTAGCTAAATAGGCTAGATAAATAAATAAATAAACAGCTGTCTGAAAGCAACCATAGTGGCCCAGCCTAAGCATCCAGAATCCCAAAGGATTTTGGAAGGATTTTCCTGCAACTATTTTCCATCGGAGAATTTGCTGATTTGTACCATAGGGTGAAGGCCCAAGAGAAAAATTTAAAATGCGTAGCAGTTTCACTGGGGTGAGTAGACAAGATTGGAATTCAGAATCATCAAGCGGCCATGACTTAAGGTGTCACAATCCCAAAGAAAAATGGACTGCAAAAATAAACCTCCAAACTAAGCCCTGTATCCTGTGCACCATTTCCTTTCCATTCACATATTAAGAAACCAAGCAGAAAGAAGCTGCTAATGAGGTTAAAATGCTAAGGCGGAATTTTGGCACTTTCACTGTGCTGGGGAAACAAAAAACTGGAATTCAGGGTTGGTCAAGGAGAAGCTCCAGTAAACACTTAGGGGACTAATGACAAACTGGAAAGAGACCAGTCCCATCTGTTTTAAGGAAACCTGTTCATACTCTGCCTGCCAAAACAAAGTTAATTACTTCTTGAAGTATCATCCACAGCCCATACAATTAGGGTGCAGTAACCATGTAGAAGGTAGGTTTCCCATGTGTTTACAACTGATTATTTAACGTGATATGAGGTGTGGTCTGAGGTTCATTTTGTTCTTTTCTCTAGGTTAGATGTACCCCAAATTTCCACTGATAGCAAAATGGATATATAAAGTATGGTACATTCACACAGTACCACAGAATAAAGATAAACTAGTAACAAAGAACACAGTTCAACTCATAGCTAGACCCACAAAAGTGCAATCTGGATGAATCACACTAGGCTGCCCAATATCCTGATGCACTTGTAAACAGATTTCATTTCTTGAAGATTTCAGTATCAGCTTCACTGTCTTTCTCCCACTATTCTTGCCATCATTCTTGGTAATTTCAATTTTCCAATTACTCTATACCTACCCCCATCAGCTGAACATGAAAAAAACAAAACAATCATATCGATTCATTTTAAATTTATGTCCATAGAACTTAAAGGGACTTCAGTCCAATCCAGTAATCCTAGTATCACTTGACTTTCTCCACTGATTCACTCCTAGAATCACCACAATCTCTTAAAAGACTTCACTTTTTTGCTGTGCAGAAACTCTTAAGTTTAATTAGATCTCATTTGTTTATTTTGGCTTTTGTTGCCAATGCTTTTGGTGTTTTAGTCATGAAGTCCTTCTATGCCTGTGTCCTGAATGGTATTGCCTAAGTGTTCTTCCAGGGTTTTTATGGTGTTAGGTCTAATGCCCATCAATGACAGACTGGACAAAGAAAATGTGGCACATATACAGCATGGAATACTATGCAGCCATAAAAAAGGATGAGTTCATGTCCTTTGTAGGGACATGGATGAATCTGGAAACCATCATTCTGAGCAAACTGACACAAGAACAGAAAACCAAACACCCCATGTTCTCGCTCATAGGCAGGTGTTGAACAATGAGAACACATGGGCACAGGGAGGGAAACATCACACACTGGGGTATGTTGGGGGTTGAGGGGCTAGGGGAGGGACAGCGGGGGGTGAGGAGGTTGGGGAGGGATAACATTGGGAGAAATGCCTGATGTAGGTGACGGGAGGATGGAGGCAGCAAGCCACTGTGGCATGTGTGCACCTATGCAACAATCCTGCAAGATCTGCATATGTACCCCAGAACTTAAAGTACAACAACAACAATAAAAAAAAGACTTCACTTTTTCTTCCTGCCTCAGTCTTCAATCTCTTCTCCTCTCTAGCAGCTGATCATCTGGCTTAGTATTTCACTGAGTAAGCAGAAGCAATCAGAAGGAAACTTCCACACATTCCCCTTTCTTGCCTCCACTGGTAAACTCCATAACCGATTTCTATTTTCACCTTCCTTGATGGATCAGCAGCATGTGACCTCACTAATCACTCCTTCCTTCTCAATATTTTCTTCACCTGACTTTGCACACACTGCACTGTTCTGCTTTCCGTCTTATTGTACTGGTTGTGCCTTCACATACTCCTTCGTTATTTTCTCTTCCCTCAACATCTTAATGTACAGAGTGCCCAGAATAGACTGCATGCTTCTGTGTCTTCCCTATCCCTACTCACTGCCTCGGAGATCTTCTCCAGTAAGATCATGACTTTAAATACTACTTTCAGATAGTTGATCATTACTCTTAAATTTACGTCTCTGGGCCAGACCTCTGTGTAAACCTGTATACCCAACTGCTCGTTATCACCCCTCAGGAAGTCCAAAACCGAACTCCTGATCTTCTTCCCCAAACCTGATCCACAGACTTCCATGCAAACTACATCCTTTAATTTGCTCAGGCTAAAAACTCTGGAGCATTGATGACTGACGCATTCTCTCCCCCCATCACTTTTTTTCTCTCCCCCTCCATATCAAACCTGTCAAGAAATTCTGTTAATTCTACTTTCAAAATACATTAATAATTTATTCATTTCTTATCATCATCACTGCTATTTACCTAGCTCGAGTATCACCAGGCTCCAGTAACTCCAGCGGCCTGGACTCCCTGGTTCTACCTATCTTGGCTACAATTATTTTCCAAAGAGCAGCCTTTTAAAGGCACTGTTGTTACTTTGCTCGAAATCCTGCACTGGCTTCTCATTTTACTTAAATCAGAAGTCTGTGCAATGGCCTATAAGGCCTTAATGATCTGCTCCTCCCTGCTCTCCATTATTCCTCTAACGTCATCATTTACTACTCTTCACCCTGACCTAACCACACTGACCTCTGTTATTCCTTGAACATGACAGCTACACAACCACCTCAGAGACTTTGCGTCAGCTATTCTCCTTGCTGAAAACAGGATATCCGGATGACTACTCCCTCACTTTCTGCAAATCTTGGTTCAAATGCCACCTTACCAATGCAATCTACAAATACCCTGGCACCCCCATTCTCCTTGCCTGGCTCCACTTTTTCTTTTTGTACAACACTTATTGCCTTCTAACATGCTATACATTTAGTTATATTGTTTATTGTCTGTCTCCCTCTACTAGAACATATCCTCCATTATGGCAAGGATCATCTTTGTTGTTGCTGTTTACCAACATATTGCCCAGAACACTGCTGGTACATATTAAGCATTCAGTAAATATCTGCTCAATGAAAGACTCTGTAGTCACATACCTTTTTCCTATGACCATGGAGAAATCATCAGTGCTGCTAGATATGAACCAGTCTACCAAGTCCCAATCTCCTTCACTTCAGTAACTTTACTCTTGCAATTTTCCCCCCTCTTGCATCGTTTCCCCCCTTTACTAGATCATTATAATCAGCATATAATTATCTTTAACCCTTTTCTTGTTAGCTCTGAGAATACTTGCCAGCAACGCTTGCAGCTGCACCATTTGCCTCGAGACAACTCTGCCATAAAATATCTGGCTTTTATGATTATTTTCACACAGCTCTAGTATACTGACTTTGGAAACAAAAGACATCCTCCTATTTAAAACATTCTGTTTTTAGTAGTGGTATTTATATTTATAAAATATAGTAATTATGAATAGCTGAAAATGTCAAATCCTAGAAAACATAGAATTCCTATGTGTGATGTTTACGTCATTCTTAAAAGTTGTTGGCTAAAGATTCATTTAATGAATCTGAGTTTTAAAAAAGACGACTCTGATAATTCAGATGATTCTGATGTTAGCACTATTTAGAAATAACTCCAAGAACAGTTTTTGTATTTTATTTTCACATTGAAAATTAGATTTGCTTCAGGTTCAAAGAGTATGTTTATGTAAAATTAACTGAGCACTGGTAGTGAGCTGTACTGTTTTTTCTAAACAGGAGAAGGGTTAAAAACCTTTCCTTAATCCACCATTGTTCAATCGCTACTGCCTCATTTCTCTGCTTTGTCACAATAAAACTGGAAAATTATCCATATTCATTGACTCCACTTCCAACATTCTCATTCTCTTAACTTCTCTCTTATCTTATTCAGAAGGAGATCCAAAGGCCTTATAAAAGCTCAGTATAGCCTGGCCTCCCAACTGAGTCTACATCCTCTCCTACCACTCTCCCCTCACTCAGCTCCTGCCACACTGGCCTTCTGGCTGTGCCTCCTACTGATTTCCACACTAGGGATGTTCCCAAACACTATGTATCAATTCTTTCTTTAGTTAAAAGTCTTCATTTCAGCACAATGAATAGATCTCACTGAAGCAGTTACTTTCATAAGTAACTGCTTTCCTAAGGCCATCATTGTGATGGCCTATTTTCTTACCTTAACTGGAGAACGTGTCATCATCTCCCCAGATCCTCTAGGGAATATTCGTGCTTGGGCAATCATTTCCAACACACTAGTTTTTCCAGCACTCTGATCTCCTACCACAACAACCTTACCACAAAACAAAGCAGATTTATTCATATATTTCTGATACCAGATTAAAACTTAAACCTATTTGAAATGCTGCTGAATTTTTTAGTCTTTTAAAATTTCTATAGGTGAAGAAATGATGTTTTAAAATCTGCAAAAAAAATGATTTGATACATGTATGCACACTGAAAATATAAACAGCGAAACAATAATTGGATCCATTACTTATATTCTAATTTTTGTTTTAAAAACTTGTGCTCATTTTAAACCACTATTTCTAAAACCAGGTTATTAACTTTCCATAAATATTTTCCATAGCTAGTTTACTCTTTACAAACACATCTTCATTCCTATTGGGTAAAATATCACTCATATGGCTAATTTAATCCACTGTTCAGTATTTAAATATTACAAATATTATGAATATATAACACCAAAAATCTTTCTTCATCACACATAAGTAACTCATAAAGTACTTATATTTATATTTACAAAGAACTAAAATAGTCAAATAATACTGCTTAAGACATCACTTGGAACATGTAAGATTACATATATGAAATATAAATGCCTACATCTAGAACATATATATGTGTATATTTACACATAATTTTTAAGAAGCTAAACTGCTGTTGTTTTGCTAACTGGCAAGTTCACTGTCTATCAATTTTTCACATACCCGTGGCAGATGATCTTGTGTATTATAACTGGCATCATAATCAGAGAGAACATCAAGAACTTCAGAATACATGTCAATCAAAGATTTCTGTAAAAATTTTTAAAAATTATAATAATATAAAACAGTGAAAGTATTAAAGAAAAAATATAATGCATGTGTCAAGAGAAAAAAAAATGGTAAATTTACATTGTTTTTCCATAATCACTCTATTCTCAAATTACATAAATACATCTTCCTAGTAAAAGCTAAAATAGTACAGATTAAAAGTCCATTTCTTATTCAGTTTATTTAGATACAATGATTTAATAAAGTTAATTAATTCAGGATTTCCTAACATTCTAATTAAATAAGATGGAAATTACTACTTAATGCTGATGAGCTAATACTGAATGCAAGGAAACACCATTAACACCAAAAAGGCAAAATAAGGTGGTCAGGTAACCAACTGACAATGAAATTATTCTTTGCCAAGTTTGAGACATGCATGAGAAAGAAAGAGGAGAGAGGACAGAGAGCACATGCAAGCAAGCATCTGAATAAAGAATAAACCAGGAAGACTATTAAACCAGTAAGAGTGGTTAAGTATACACTGACTACTAGGCAGGCTGAAATATGAGTGTATCAAGAGTAAACGTCCTATATCGTTTCTTGCTGTAGAGTCAGAATTTAACATGGTGCCTTGCACTGCATGTAACAAGCTTCAAGTAATTATTGGACAAATGAATGAACAACAACCAAAAAAGGCAGGCTTAGTATTAAATGATGGCTTAAGGTTCCTTTCATTTCTGAATCCCTAGAAATAATTAAATGGCAAGCAGTTGCTAATCACACCTAAAAATAAACAAAAAATGTTCATTGCTACTGCATTTTATGAGAGAAAATACTGTTTCTGAGGTGAACTCTATATATATTAGCACTTGGAAACGACTTTTCTCAATTACTAATTGCCACTTGTAAACAGTGATGTTATCCATCTGTTTTGTGCAGTCATGATTTAGAGTCAAAGCTACTAATGCATATTTGTTAAGCCAGAACTATATTATCTTTGGACTCTGACTACAGAATGTATATGCCATGATTTACTGCAGTTTTGCTACATATAACCTCTGCTTACTTATATGAGATTAAATTAAAAGAATTGTTTCAATTCAATTTAGCACATATGGCTTAGTTTGGTGGGAAATAGTAAGACTCAATTTATTGATAAATAAGTTCACCAATGTGCTGATGATAACAATACCAGCATACACTTTTTCAAAATTTTTTTTACAATGTCTAAGAAAGCTCCCCTTAGAAGAAAAGTGTTAATTTTTTTAAAAAACTGAAGAAAGTGGCCTAATCATTCACTGGCATACAAGTAAAGCAATGATGATAAGTCACCTACATGTCCATCAATTAACAATTCTGACTTTATAGATGTAAAAGATACATCTATATATATATAGAAAGAGATATATTTAAAAGATATATATAAAATATATATATATGTAAAAGATATATATATATATATACAGAGAGAGAGAGAGAGAGAGAGAAACTAGTTATTTCAGAAAAATTAACTGATTCACATGAAATAACTCTTAAAAGTATAAAGATTTTATGGGCATAGTATAAAACAAATATTTGGAGACTAAAACTTGTAAAATGCGTTAATATAGGAAGAGACCCTCCATCCTCTAAGGACATTAGGTTAGAAAGAAAAGGATGACAGCATACGTTACAGCTCCTTAAAAACTGGTACTGACGAACACACAATGTTTTATACTATTGTTATACTATTTACACACAGTGGTAAAGTTTTGAGAATAAACAAGTTAAGATAAACTTAAAATACCTTAAGCTTTCTATGATGAATGCCTTTGTCATCTTTCTGCAATACTAATTTTCTCAATTCTTTGTTCTCCTTTTCTAATCGTTCCAAGATTCTCTGATACTTTAACTGCAACAAAATATTAAGTGTAACTATGTAAGAAAAAGATGGGTTATAAAATAGTATTAAATCTAAATTAAAATCTTCCAAAATCTTAAAGTCATAACTCCTATTTAAAATGTATTACATTTTAAAAGCATCTATGAAAACATTGAGAATAAAATAAACAGTGGCTATTACCTCACACAAACAGTGGAAATTACTGTAATTTTCTATCATAATTAAGAATTTCATTTGGAAAATTCCTTGCTACTCATATGGAAAAAATTATTTTAAAATACTAAAAATGTAAGAATTTAAAGAAGCAGTTCTTAAGCACATTCTAGAAAGAAATATTTCCTATTATATCAAAAGTTTAAGTCTTTACAGGGCATTTGACAAAAATTCAAATTCTTCCCATTCTACATATTATTTTATGTTTTAATTAAGATGCTACAAAATGATAATAGCTAGCAGTACCCGAGCATGCATTATGTGACAGACTCTTCACTAAGTGTTACAAACACATTAACTCCCTTAGCCTTCACAGAAACCCCGGAAAGCAAGAATTACACAGACAAGAGTATACAATGAGGAATACCTGACAGCCTGCCTAAGGCCACCTAGTAGGGGAGCAGGGTTTTGAAGAGAGGTCTGTCAGAGGCTCAAACTCTTCTACGTTTTGTTATATTTCCATGTCCAGAGATAATAAATTAATATTTAAAAGACTGATATAAAAACAGATTTTTAAATAAGATTAATATGTCTAAACATTTTTTTTTGTCAAAGTAGTTGCTTGACTACATCTTTTCCTTCTCAAATAAATCTAATCCTTTCTAATTTGTTTTCCTAGCTTTTATTTCTTCTCTAAACATTAACAATGTAGAGAAAACTATTAAAAATTGCCCCTTTCTACAACCAGAATGTTTATGTTCAACTTATAATATCATGTCTTTTATAATAGAAAATATTCCTTATAATTTTTTTAAGGTTATTGGAATCTTTCAAGAACAAAGTAAGTAACAGGAAATCATGGTTCTATCCTTACAGAAAGTCCAACTCAAGCCAAATTAAAGGAATGCATATGTAATTGAAGAATACATAGTATGAGACAGGTAGAAGTACTGGCTAGACTCTATTATAAATGTTATTTTTACACAAACCTATTCATTTATATTTAGTAACAGTATATATAACAAAATTCTGGCAGTAGCTAAGGATTAGATTTGTGTTGCTTAATACGGCAGCTACTAGCCACATGCACTTATCAAGCACTGGAAATGCGGCTGGTCTGAAGTGAGATTGTGCTGTTAAGTGTAAAATATCTCATTAATGTTTTTTATACTGATCACATGTTGAAACGATACTATCTGGGATAGACTGGGTTAAATATATTTTTAATTCCATATTTCTTTTTACTCTTTTTAGTGTAAAAATTAAAAATTACACAAGTGGCTTGCATATTTCTATTGGACATCATTGACATATATAACCCAATGAATTCTCCACAATATAGTATATCAACACCTAGTGGCTGACAGTTAAAATGGCACAAATTGAAGGGTTTATATCAAGGAATATGTAAGAGGGTAGAATTTCTACTGGCTCATTTCTTTGTAAATACAAAATCAATTTTAGGGTCTACAGTTTCTGGGGATGGAAACATTCTTTGGTACAGATGCCTATTTGTAACATCCTGAAGAAATGTGCTATTGGGCTGTTTCTCAAAGCTCAGGAACAATAATTCTCAAACTTTAGAATGCATCAGAATTACCTTGAGGGCTTTTAAAAACAGATTGCTGGGTTTCACTCCCAGAGTTTCTGATTCTTCAGTTACGTACGGGAATGCACAAGAATGTACGTTTCTAACAAGCTCCAAAAGGTAATGATGCTACTGCTCCAGAGACTATACTTTGTGACCAATGATTCTTAGCCCCTGGTTGCAGATTGGAATCACCTGACTAGGAAACCTTAAAAACACAGATATAGTGCCACTCAGAGCACAGTTGAGTCTAGTGTAAAGTGAGGTATGAGATTCAATAAATAGATACCAAAGAAACCTGTGACTCAAAATATACACTGATTATCCCTAATTAAAAAATCTGAAATCCAAAACACTCTGGCCCCAAGCATTTCAGATAAAAGATACTCAACCTGTAGTTGTTTTACTTTATCACAAAAAAGAGATCCAAGATTAACTCATTTTCTTTCTACTTTTTTACTGCAGACAGGGTCTTGCTCTGTTGCTCAGGAAGCAATTAAGGCTCACAGCAGCCTTGACCTCTAGGGGTGCAAATGATCCTTCAACCTGAGCCTTCCAAGTTGCTGGGACCGCAGGCGCGAACTACCACACCCAGCTAATTAAAAAAAAAATTTTTGTAGATACAGGGTTTCTCTGGGTTGCCCAAGGGTCTCAAAGTCCTGGGCTCAAGCAATCCTCCTGCCTCAGCCTCTCAAAGTGCTGGGATTACAGGCATGAGCCACCATGCCCAGCTGACAGTAATTCTTTTAACTTTAAAACATAAGTTAATTATTTAATGTTACTGTTACCTATATAGAAAAACCGATGATTGAATGATAGGGTAATTTTATACTAGAATGCTACCTACTCATTACATTGCACAAAATAGGTCCTTAAAATAATAATTATATCACCAACTATAAGGAAAGAGCTTTAGAAAAGCATTGTCTGACTGCTTTCGGACTTGCGAAGCAAAGTAAAGGTTTCTGAGAGCGCACTAGAATGATGTGGTAGACTCAACTCAAATTTCTTTAACTGTATTACCTTATTGATGTAAAAATGCAAGCATAAGTTTATATAAGAACAATCCATTTTCTCCCTTTTGTAATAGTTTTTCTTTAAAATTAGAAGTATAAGATTCACTCAAAATGGGTTTTTACACATAAATGAGTTAATTCCATACTTATCTAGTTCCGTCATTATTCCCTATTTCTCAATTAGCTTTTGCATCCATTAATAATAAAGTTCTACCATTAAACATTCCAAATTTTGCTCTGTTGAAAAAATAAATGTCCATATCACCAAAGTTATATTAGAATATAATTTTTGGCTGGGCATGGTGGCTCACACCTGTAATCCCAGCACTTTGGGAGGCCGAGGCGGGCGGATCACTAGGTCAAGAGATTGAGACCATCCTGGTCAACATGGTGAAACCCTGTCTCTACTAAAAATACAAAAAAATTAGCTGGGCGTGGTGGTGCGCGCCTATAGTCCCAGCTACTTGGGAGGCTGAGACAGGAGAATTGCTTGAACCCGGGAGGTGGAGGCTGCAGTGAGCCGAGGTCACGCCACTGCACTCCAGCCTGGCGCCTGCTGATGGAATAAGACTCTGTCTCAAAAAAAAAAAAAAAAAAAAAAAGAACATAATTTTTAAAGGTCCGTAGTTTTTTCTAGTCATCACAATTACCTGAGTGTGCAGAAGTTCTTCTTGAAGTTGGTCAATTTTCTCTTTGTCTGACACCTAAACGTTTAAAATAATTTTAGTTGAACAAAATTAGGTTTATGCAGAATGTACAGCAAGTTAAATTTTTTTGATAAGTATTAAGAGTTAAAAACAACTGACTTTACATGCACCTTTAATCAAAGTAATTTTAAATCAAGTGATTTAAGAAAAAAATACCTGTATTCATCAATAAAAATAGTTCACCAAAATTTTATATTAAGAAATAAAAACTGTAAAAGGCAGTCATTTTCCTGTTGCCATTCTAGTCATTTCTTATGAAAGACTAATTAGAAAAATAAGAGATCAACACACATGGTTACTAAATTCTTCAGAAGTTGTTTTGTACTAAAGTGTAGGGACTCATGTATTTGGGGGAAATACAGCATTGATATTCCTTCAGAAATCTGTTTTGAGAAGTCAAATACATGTTACTGTTTACAGCTATTTAAAAAGCTCATTGGTCATAGTTTATCTTTTAAGGAAATATTTCTGTATTGTATCCATTTCTGTATCATAAATAGCGAAGTATATAATAAATGCAAAGAAAAAGTTGCATTTTCAGAAACTTAAGTGGAGCCAAATGGTTGCTTTTAAATTCAATTCCAAGGAAAGACCTGCTAACTCATAATACAGAGAATGCATCAATAGCAATGAAGCCAAGTAAAGCAACTAAAATTAATTTGAATATAAAACAAAAATAAAACCCACAGGTATTGTGTAAACTACTTCAAATTGTTATTAATGCTAATAATTATAAAATATTTAAAAAACCAACAATTTTACTGTATAAAAGGTTTTAAAGTAGTCACAATACAATTATAAATACAAAATATAATAATCAAATAGAATAAAAATGATGTAGTTTATGACAAATTCACATAACTGTGCTTTGACTTCTTGGTATGAGGCAGAAGTTGTCATCCCCAGCCTTTAGTTGTCATCCCCAGCTTTTAAAAATAATCGTCTAATTTCTAAAAATCAAAACTTGTAAATAGAAACTTATTTCACAGGAGAAAAAAGTTAAATCCACATTCCTCTTCATTTAAATCCTTGTTGATCTTCAGTCATTGGATATTTAAGCAATTACAATACATCAGGGCAGCAAATATACATGAAAAAATTTTAAATAATTTGCTTACTGAAGTAGACATTAATAGGTCTTGTCCATAGCTATTTTAATTCCTATTTCTAAATACTTACTCAAAATTTTCCCCAAATTTTAATTTCAGTAATATAGATGACAATCTTTGTTAGAAATAAAAGGTACACTTTTTTTTTTTTTCTTAAAAGGCTATGCCTAATTATCTCCAAAAATGATTTGGTAATTAGAAAAAAGATAATGCAAACTTCAGTTGTTTTCTCATTCCTGTACAGCAAACACAGATACGCTGATAGAAGCTTTTTTCATTTTGACTGTGTGTGTTTATGTAGGATGGACAAGAATTATTAACAGTCTACTAAACTGTGAGGAGACAAGCAAGTTGGAGAGGAGCCCACAAACCACAGAACAGAATCTTAAAAACCAATGAAGAAATAAGTAATTCCACATTATGGTCACTTGGCATGCTATCACATTGTAATAGTGTGGTCATAAAATATTGTTATGTGGATTTAATTTCCAATTCATTTTAAAAGGTACTTTGATTTACTTTGTTCCATCAAATATTCATCCAACTGTAGCTAAATTGGTATAAAATGTATAAATGGTATAAATTGTTTTAGTTTTAAATGTAAATACTAACTGACTTCATGCAATATATCCTAAATTATTATAGAAAATCCAACATTACTTGACATCTGGGGCAATAACTTATAAACTAATACAATTAAACAAAAAAGTTAGAATGTTTATTATAAGCCAAGGGCTATAAGGTTAACTTAATTTGGTAAAATAAAAAGATTATAATAAAAGTTAAAATGGGCCGGGCAAGGTGGCTCACAACTGTAATCCTAGCACTTCGGAAGGCTGTGGCAGACAGATCATCTGAGGTCAGGAGTTTGAGACCAGCCTGACCAACACGGAGAAACCCCATCTCTAATAAAAATACAAAATCAGCCAGGCATGGTGGTGCATGCCTGTAATCCCAGCTACTTGGGAGGCTGAGGCAAGAGAATCGCTTCAACCAGGGAGGCAGAGGTTTCGGTGAGCCGAGATTGTGTCATTGCAGTCCAGCCTAGGCAACAAGAGCGAAACTCAGTCTCCCAAAAAAAAAAAATGTTAATATAAGGTTAGTAAAATATTACAAACATAATTTCTATGCTAGATTAGTAGTATTTAATGATCACCACTGTTAAGATTTTTATAAATTTGGATTTTTAAGAGTATTTAAATGTATCATTTGCCTTTCTGGTACAATGAAGAATAACTCATGCATGGTTTATCAGCATATTCCCTCTCCATTTAGTTTAATGGAACATCACAATTAATTTTGATGTTATATTAAAAGACAGCTGGTGGTAGAGTAAAAAATTAGAACTAATATTTCCTAGGAAACAAGATAAAAACCTTTAGGTTTATAAAACAAACATTAAAGATTGATGAGATAATTTTTATGTATTTTCTTAACAGAATAACAAAAGCTATTTTCAGTCTGTCACTCTAGGTCTTAACTAGCAATTGGGGTATATTTTATTCTGATGTGCTTTACTGATAAAGTTCATCCGCTTACAACAAGAACAAGTTCATGTCCTGTTGTTCATTATATTGTTTGCATTATGAAATAAATTTAAAACTCACCCTGACAGAAATGGTTATCAATGGTCTTGAAACCAGAGCTTTTCTACAATTCCAGGGCTATGAAACTGATGGAGAAAGAGCGGAATCCTCCGCAGAAACAAGCTAAAGCTGAAAGAGAAAAACCTTTACTAGCTCCTCACAAAACCAAGCCTAATATAAAAATTTCAAGTATTTCTTCCTATTAAAACCATTGAGGCCATTCTGAAATACATATATAAAAAGGCCACTGTAAAAATTTCTATGTATATGAACATATCCATAGGAGGCAAAACTACCAATGTAGTTTTAATCTTATGTCTCTGCTTGAGCTCTTTTGCTCAGAAGATACAGGGAAAATTTATTAGTTGCTACTGCTATCAAAAATGATGCTCTACTTAGACTTTCAAGAAGATAAGGGAGAAAGAACAATTAAAAAGCAATAAAAAGTCTTATGGTTTTGTGCATCAAGTAAACTTCACATGCCTGGAATGATAAAAATCTCATGAATTAGGATTTTGATCATTACAGCAGTGAAGAACTGAAAAGTCATCTCTGTAGCAACTCCAGTGGGAAAGGAGTGGAGGATACAGTAAGGTAGCAGTCTTTTGGGATAGTAAGAGGGATGACTTTATTATAAAAGAGCACACATTACTTTTAAAGTCCCATTTACTTTCCCTCAAGGCAACTACAGTGCGGGCATGCACAAGCCCTGTTTGGTACTCTGCTAAGGTTAAGTCTTGACAGTCTCTAATTTACAAATGGGGAAACGGAGGTAAAAAGGGTTAAATGGATAATCCAATAAATATCAGTAATGGGAATAACATCTCCAAGCCCAAATAAAGACTAGTAAAGTAGGCTTAAAATGAACATTAGCTTTCAGCAATGCAGAAAATGAATCAGTATTCATTATGGATCTCTCCTGAACTGTCAGATTCAAAAGCTCATCATTAATCTTAAGTCATATCTTAGAATGTTAAATAGCAGGTCTATGGGACTCATTTCAAGCTGTCTTATGAAAAAAATTTAAGAACAATGTGTAACTACAGCCACATTCTTATCTCTAAGTAACATATCACAACATACTTGCTCCTCTCCCTTCTTTCTGTAACAAAACTAATGTATGGTTGGCTCAGCCTAAGCATTCAATTTGTTAGGCTATTTAAATGAAATACTCACAGTATCTAGAACAGGGATTGTTAAAGTACCATTTAAAATAATTCCTCCTTGACTTAACACATCTACTTTAATTTTACCATGGAGGAAACTAACTTCTTTTCTTTTTCTACCTATATTTTTGCTCACCGATGCTAAATAATATATAGGAACTGATTCCACAGCCATGGAATTGAGAAAAGCCAGGAAGTGATGCTGAAAAAATAAATGAAACTATGGTAAGTACTCTAAAGTATTAACCATCACCAAATGAGATAAGATTAGCCAGCAGAATTACTGCACCAAATCATTATCTATAATATTGGTTGACTTAAAAATCAGAATCTACAAGAATTACATGACTGAATATTTTTTCCTAAGGTTTGTATATAACTTCAAAACTTTTCTGATCTAATAAGACGTAACACAATTAGCTGATTTCAAGATCTCAGAGCATAACTTTAAGTCCATAACACTTATTTCACTTTGACCTAAAAGCCTCTTGCAAACATGAACACTGGGATCTACATTGTGGGATTACCTAACTATCAAAATCATATTTTTAAGAACCTGATGATTGCACCAATATCTACATATTGGTAGAGACTTAAACATTTATTAGAACTTGTTCTTTAGCAACCAGAATTATATTAAATTTCCAGTGTTTAATCCCTCAGTGGTCCAAGGTGAGAGCTTATTTGTGCTCACTCTATTGATTAATGTGAAAAATGTATTCAATGAGTTTATCAAAATATGTAAGAACTACATGCTTTTGCCCAAAAGTTAAGTCAAAATAATTTTCTTCTATAAGAATATGAATGTTCCCTGTTGATATACTTTAGCTAAAACAAATAAATAAATGCTTTTCTTTAGTGTAAACTGGTCATCTACAGCAATCCTTTGCATTTTAGAAATAAAAACTTGGGGAACAGGTAGATAGGTAAGATGCCTACACACGTAAGGTGACTCAATAACTGGATCGCATAAACAGAAAGTCCTAATTTTGTTCTAAATATAAATACAGGGACCCCCACAGATAATCTGATTTTCAGAAACCAAAATTCCTATGGTTAGGTTGTTACTTTTGGCTTTTCCTACACTATCCACTCCAGAAAAGTTACATATTTATATGATGTATCTTTTCTACTTCTACTTTGTCAAAAATATTTTCTTATAATTGGAGTCCACGAATGGATTAAGGCGACATGATCTTGGCAGAAATGGCTGATTAGTGTGAACATATTGGTAGCCCCCTTAAACCAACCATCACCTTGCGCTTCTGTTGGGCATAGCTCGTGCTATATTGGCCAGCGGCTCTGCGCGCTTCCTCTTCATGCTCTTGAATTTGTTGTTGTAAGAGAATGAGATCACCAAGCAGACCCTGCCATGAGTTTACAACGAGGAGAAGAGGAAATTGGGGAGGAGAACAATGTTAAACCAAAGGGCGCAACAAAGGAACAGATACGTAAGACAGGGAGCGATGGTTAACTTAAAACAAAAATGGAAACTCATGTATCTTTAGAGCCGACATACCCTGGGGCTCCGTACTGCATTTCCATTTTCCCCCTTAGTGAATCAGATGTCTCAGAAAAATAAAACAGCATAGTTTAAAAAGTGAAAAGAAGAGTGCAATAATAAGTGCTAAATAACATGAGCCAGATATATAAAAAATATGCAGAAAAAATACTGATTTTTTAAAATAGTGTTGATTTCACTGGTCTAAATTATTATTATTATTATTATTATTTTGACACGGAGTCTTGCTCTATCGCCAGGCTGGAGTGCAGTGGCACGATCCCAGCTCACTGCAACTTCCGTTTTCCAGTTTCAAGCAATTCTCCTGCCTCAGCCTCCCAAGTAGCTGGGACTACAGGCACACACCACCACGCCTGGTTAATTTTTTGTATTTTAAGTAGAGACGGGGTTTCACCATGTTGGCTAGGATGGTCTCAATCTCTTGACCTCGTGATCCGCCCGCCTCGGCCTCCCAAAGTGCTGGGATTACAGGCGTGAGCCACCGCGCCTGGCCACTGGTCTAAATTTTCTAATTCTCAACCATGATTCTCACAGGACTGATTGAAGATCATAATAGCTTATTTACTTGTCAAATTATTATTTTTAAGCTAACAATTTTTCTCGATCTTTCATTTTTTCAAGTAAAGGTTAAAGTCCCTAGAAACAATTTTTCAGCATCAAGTTAATCAAGGTTTTACATTAAGTCATATATTCTATGTGCCTCTGCATACATTTGATTAAAATTTAGGGTTCTCTTTTTAAATTAAAAGGTAACGTTTCATGTTCAGATTTGACTTCATATACAGTATCAAATAACTAGGCTGACCGAATTTTCACTTTTTCTGAGCTGTTATGACATTAAATAGAAATAGCCTCTGAGAATACAGCCAAGCATATACAAATTACTCAACAAAAGTGCTATAAAAGAACACAATTAAGATATGGAGACAATATAGTTATGAAAATTTGAAATGAAAATAACCAGTTTGGACCTATGTACAAAAAAAAATCACCTTTTCTATTTCTAAAATTCATTCCATTTCATAATTATAAAATGGTACATTGGTAAAAATTTTAATTACAGCATATTCACATGTGGCATCAGACTAAAATACATGTCATTTCCCGCATGGTTTAATCAACCGTTGGCCTATTAGTAATCGACCTCAAAAAATGTGGAGAAAAGACAACTAAGATTTGACCATGTTACAAGCCTAATGTTTTCTTAATTAGAAATCCTAAAAAAAAATTAAGTTCTAAAGAATGAGGTAACAACTTAATTTGTATAATAATAGTGTTTCTGGGAAAACAATGGACTCAATTTTTACCCAGTTATAAAAGAGGAAAATGACTGTTTATTAAGATATTCTAAATCAGGAGTTTTAAATAGTTTCAGAGTTTAAAAAAAAATGACTGCCAAAAATATTTTATTTTATATAATTACAAAGTCTCTTAAAATTTGGATATAATTTGGAGAATTTTATTCTGTTTGTTAGTTTTGATACATTAGGCTGTGATCATTGCCAGTATTAGACAATAAATGAAACTGGTTGATTTACTATAAACCAAAGGATAAAACTAGTTGATTTTTTCCACATGACAAGTGAAATTCAACATTTGATTCCAGATACAATAGTATAAAACATAGTTATAAAAAGACATCTTTAAATAAATCAGTTTTATGATCATTAACAAACCTATTAAAGAAAGATAATGCCAACTACTATCCTCCTCATTCTCATAATTTTTACCTTTTTAAAAAATCACTGCTTTATCAAGCAGAAAGAGTAACCTCACTAATTTTAATTCATTTGGTCATTTATCATACCCCTTTCTCCAAATCATCCAAGTGTTTAAATTTTTCAAACAATTCCCTTTAAAGAAGGCTTCCTATATTGATTTATATACTGGTGTACCTGCTGTATTTACATACCACCAGTAGTCTAATTTATAAAATCTCAAAGTAGTGAGAAAATATTCCACACTTCTTACTCGCATCTGTGTGGCACACAATGCTTTTTTATTTATAGCTTAAAAATTCCTCTCTAATTCATTGCATATATATACAAATGCATGGTAAAAACTCCAGTAATCTATTAGATTTCAAGAAAACACTCCAGGGACATGTCACTTTCCTCCCAAGCCTGTTACTGAAGCACTATTATGTAAAGATACCTGAAATTAATCTCTTGCAAAAGTAGGAAGAAAACAAGAATTAGACATAGAAAAGCTATCCACATTACACTACACTTATACCAAGAAGGTTATCTTTCTCTGCTTTTGTGTAACAGTCTTACCCTAAATACCAAGTGATGCCACATAGCCTCTAGGGTAAGGCCATGTGGAACAGGAAGAGGGTGGAACAGGAAGAGGGTGCAACAGGAACAGGAAGAAATGTATATACCTACTGGGCAAGAATACTCCTCAGATGTACAAACTGCATTTTTCAATAAATATTTTCCCAAGCTTAGACATTTTTCTTTCAAGAAATGTCACACAAATAATTTTTAAAACATTATAATATATAAAATAGAGTAGTATTTATAAATAACAATAAATAATCATTAATAATCACAGATGACATAGTCTCTAAACATCTCCTGACTCCTGGCTATTGTCAATTTGACACTGCAGATCTTAATCTCTCATCTCTCTCTTTTTTTTAATCTCCATTTCTGAGTCAGCTTCCTTATCTCAGTCTCATTTCATGTACAATGTCCTCAGTTTTTTTAAAAATTATAACATCAGATCAAGAAAATTAGTAATAACTCCAGAAACCAAAATATCAAATGAAAATACTGTGCTAAAAGTGAATGAGTTTGCAAGAAAAGCTTTTAGGTAGTCTTGAAATATTATACTATTGTCCCCCACAATTTCCTATGTTGAAACCTAACCCCAGAACGTGATAGTATTGAGAGATAAGGTCTTTGGAAGGTGATGAGATCATGTAGGTTCTGGAGTTATTGGCCTTACAAAAAAAAAGGGCCAGAGAGCTGCCTAGCCCTTTTTGCTACATGAGGATATAGGGAGAAGGCATCATCTATGAAGCCATGGGTCCTCAGAAGACATGGAATCTACCAGCGCCATGAACTTGAGATTTCCAGTTACTACATCATTTGTTGCATAAGAAATGCCAGAAATGTAAATCCTACCCAAGGAACAATGTTTAATTCCAATTCAGAACATAAAGTACATGAATTACTTTTACAGCCTTGTTCTCTTCAACAGTTGACAAATATGAACCTCAAGAATTTACAGGTAATCAGAGCAAAAAAATTAGGGGACCAAAATTTTGTTGGCATCAACCAGATTTACTTAATCAGCTTCTATTCTACTGAGTTAAATCAGTCAACTGATTTTACAAAGAGCACAACAGTATCCCAGGTGCTATGAGAAAAAGATTTAGTGACAGAAATGGCCCATTAAATAGTAAATATGCAAGCCAAAATAAATAGTGTTTCATACGGCAAGTGTTTTACACACTGAGAAGAGTACATTAATGAAGCTATGAAGGTTATGGAAAGCTTCATGAAGATGACATTTGAGCTGTGCTGTAAGGATGAGTGAAAACTAAACATGCAGGAAAAAAAAGAGACTTCAGCTGGGGAGGTACAACAGAAATCATAAAATTAAGAATGAGAGTAATACATTGGAAGAAAGAATATTAATATATTATTTAATAATTATATTTAAAGCAATACTACTACTTTTCATGACTTGGTCCATTAAAAAGTCCTTCAAATATTTTTCTATAAATTATAAATGTGCTTGTTACTTTCAGAATGGCCATATTCCTTACTTCTGTGAGATACTTATGACCAATCAGAAACATGATAGACAAAAGCACAAAAAAATAAAATGTCTCATTTTGCAAATCAATTTCACTGGAACACAATAATCTTATAGAATCTAAAAGAAGGATATGAACTACATGGTCTTGTCACCTGTATATATGATGACTGATAATACAGAAATCTGCTGAGTCCCAAATCAAATTAGTCCATCAATTCTCTAAAGTAGGCAGCACTTCAATTTGTCTTCAGGTAGTTCTGAAGGTCTCCAAGTCTCAAGAATATTCAGTTCACATCAAAGGCTATGTCTCTTTTCCTCCAGTGGACATAAGTTTACAGATTTTTTATTAACAAGAAGCATTTAGTAAGAGGCGGTTTTAATGTATGTCAATCATCCCTCAGTATATTAGTGTAAGGTTAAACAAGGTTGGTTTTACTATTTTTTCAGTGTTTTATTAATCAAATCATATCGAAACTTTTTATCAACATGACATAAATAGTGTCCACAAACTAAATGGATATAAATCCAGGCAAAACCGAATAAACTTGTAATCAGTTAGCCTATGCAGCATTATGTGAAAATACATGCTTTCTGTAGACTTTTTTGGACTCCTAAAACTCTGGCAGTAACCCCAGGCGGGGATACAACATCATGTTGTTTATTTGTTTGACTCAAGTCAAACTATCTGTGTTCCCCTCAACTCTCCGTCACTTTCACTTCAGTTGACCTTTCTGCTATTTGCCAGCACCTCTCCAGATGTGTTTTCCTATTAGAAAGGACAAACCTTTTCTTTAGTTCTAGTTGTATAAATATTTTTCAATTATTACTTTTTTAAAAAGCTGATTCACATATACTTTTACATTTCTAGTAGAAGTTTACCCAGAAACTTTTGTTACAAACCTGACAACCATTAAACTAATACTTGACTGCTTCAAACCCTAAATACTATTTTAAATCTGGGGCTTTCAGACCTCAGACTGAACCAGTCAAAAAAGTATTTAGCTAAACCCTGGATGCCACCCTACCATCTATGATTATTGCCCACATTTATAAACTTGATGTCTGAGTGATTTCAATAAGGGTACTGCTAAGCTAAGGTCTCTGCATGCTTACATTCAACCATCGATTTGTACACAAATCTCAAAATTAGTCAGTTTATCTGCATCTTAGCTGAGCGCCCAATTATTCTCAAGCATCACAGGTAACAGCCAAGCTTTGCAAACACAATGCTGTATATTATTAATAATAGGATTTGAAAACATCAGTTAGGGCTTGACATACATTTTTGGGTGGTAAATTTTTATAGTAGCTATAATTTGACTTAACCTGTAATGAAGGTAGCTTAATCACAACTCTAGATTCAGTATGTATAACAAATAGTTGAAAAATATAATTGGCAAGTCTTTAACGGGCAAAATAAGTACCATAAATTGAGAAAAAGTTAAAAAAAATAGTTTATGAGGGCATTTATTGTCAAACAAGCAAATCAGAACAAGGAGTAAATTAGAACATAATGTAATAAATTTACTTTTATGTATATTGCATAAAATAAAATCTATAAATATAAATTTCCAAAAATAATTCTCTGGCTTCTTCTCTATTGCAGAGGTTCTGTTCAATTACTGATTATTCATTTATGACCTTAGCAGGGCTTTAAGGGAATTATCTGAGTCAGGCCCTGAAACAGGTTTTTCATTTTTTCACCACAGTGATCCCAGGCTATTATCAGAGAGCAAGCAGACATACAGATCTCTCCTAACCAATTTGCCAAACAAATCTTGTCACTCAAAGAACCATACTATCATACCTGTAACAAAGGCTCCTTCTCCTCATTAGATTAGCTCTTCTCTCCACATTGAGTGAAGGCAAAGGCCTTCACTCAAAATAAGCCATAAATATTAGGCTGATTTTTACTTAAATTCTTTTCTCCCCAGTAGCATGAACAATCAAGGATGTCCTTTCGTTAAAGAGTGTACTTTGGTTAAAATAATGTCAATGCAAAAGTGTGTCAAAAGAGATCAAATCAAAAAACAAATACATATACCTACATTTTGACATACATTTTTCTCCAAAAGATAAAATTAAAAGGCAAAAGAAAAAAATCTTTTGAAATATAATTAAAATTTAGAATATAATGTAAAAAGTTCAAAGTTGAAGAACAGGGAAAGAAAGAGATGAAAACCTATTCATAGAAATTATTTCTTCTTCCTACTTCCAAAATAGACATAAAATTATTTCCTTGATGTATTAAAACTACAATATCTTTCAGTATAAAAATTACATGTTCCATATTTAATGTTAAAACATTCATACAATATTTTTTCTATAAATCTATTTATCTAGGTATTATTAGAAAAAAATTTTCAAGGAATCACTTATTTTACCAATTCCAAAAGAAAGAAAAAAGTGAAGACTCAGAAAACGTCAGGTAAATATGTTGAGTATTATAAATACAGAGCAATGTAAGTTATTCTATCTTAGCAATTCTCCTACAACTTTCATATGGATTTTGTTAATGAATATGTATTCAAAATAACACACTGTAAGTAACCCCATACATAACTTTGTTAACTATCAATACCAGGGAATTGATTTATTTCCTAATAACCCACTTCTTCCTATTCCCTTCTAGTTTCCCCAAAGTGAAATCTAGCCCCTATAAGATGTTCCATGAGCAAAAGGGTTCTGTTGACAAATAATTCTGGAAAACACTGTATGCTCTGACTCCTCGGAAATTCACGATGTGCATGAGTACACCACAGTGAGAAGTCCTAGGGAAAAGAAGTCTGCTTGCTTTGTCTAAACGAGCCTCCTCCCTCCTACCCCCACCCGAAACACTTAACAATAAAACTCTTTCTTGGGGACAACCCTTGAAACTAATATTTCACAGAACATATTTGAAACAAATGGGCTCTCAACTATATTTCCAGAACTGCCACATAATACCTTGTACTTTGCAGTAAGACTAGTAACAATACCTCTACTTGGATGCTTTTGTATTTGCTCCTCAGATGTTATCATTTTAAATTCTTCCAAAGATGTAAAAACTTTAAAAAAATCTTTCAAGGCTACCTACATGAAGAATTCTCTTTTACACTTACCTTTCTAAAATGCTTGTCACTTTCAGATCCATGATCTGTTGCTCTAAATGCCGTTTCTCCTGATGAACCTTAAAGATAAATATGCAACCCTTTATATTCTCCAGTGATGTCAACAGCCTAAGCTGAATTTCAAATTACATCTAGTCAATGAAAAGGTGAATGGATTTTTAGGGCAACTCAGGTTCAAAGCGTCAAATCACCTTTATTCCTATTTTAAGGAACATAACTGATAACCTGTGCAGAAAATAAAAAAATACTACAGCAATCACAGCGTATGTTTAACCTAACAATTAAAAATATGTAACTGAAATTACAATAAAAAATAAGACAATCTTTGGTAAGGATTATTTTATATGAGAGTACTTACAGTTCAGCCACATACCACTGCCATTAATATGTATAGTAGGAAAACAAATTTAAATGTCAACCATGACAGGGCAGATGAGACAAACTAAAATTACTTTTCATTTCAATTATCAAAAACAATTAGATCTATTTCAAGAAAATATTTTTGCTAAGCAAATTTTCTTTTAATAGCTTTAATCTTATAATATATATACATATTTAAGAATTTCAGGTTTATCACAAAACAATTATTTTATTATTTCCACCTAAAGGATAATGAGTTTGCCTAATATAGTTCTGGGGTTTTAAAATTCAGCATAAGCAGCATTATAAATTTGGTCTGCAATTTTATTTGCAACTAGTTTATTAGAAGCATTTAAAAGGCATGTTAAGGTCAGCAAAAATATCTGTTTACACACCTAACAAGAGAAGTAGGTCAGAAGCTCCTATGACTTCACTAACCAATTTGTGACCTGTGAAAAATCAGCAAAAGGGGAAATAGAAATGTAAAATTTAACAGAAATGAGCAAACAAAGATGTCTGAGATCTCAGATTTCATATTACGATAGGGCAATAATTGGGCAAATATGCCAGGATTAACCTTAATAAATGCTACTCATTATGGTCCATCATACTTAAATTTGTTTTAAAAAATTGGTCCAACCATTATGAAAAGCAAGTACATAGAAGTCTCATCTACTTGTCAAGAACAAGTGATATTTTTTTCCCCTCACTAAAAGCCAAGTATGTTGAAGTGCTTATGAATTGCCACTTTACTGGGCTAAACAAAGATTAAAACCATTGTGCAACAAAAATTTGTGTTTATCCCTTTTTTTAAAGTCCTGTTTTTCATTGGTACTAATTTTTTTAAAAATGGGAATAAACAAATAATCTATGTATTGTTCCTCCATGGTTCTTGAAATTTTAAACTAGATCAAACAGGTCCTTCCTTACCTGTGGTGAAAAGGTCCTTCAGTAAGCTGAGGCTTTCAACAATCTTGTCAAAGTCTGGGGCTAACTTTACAAGGTCTTCTGAATTAGGAAGGGCTTTTCTAATTTTCTCTGAAACAGATCAAAACATATAAATAGTATGAAACTAAGAACATATGTCAGGTACTATTCTTATAAAGGGCTAAAAGTATTCACTTCTTTAATCCTCATGGCAACCTTATAAAACAGCTACTGTTATCAACCCCATTTACAGATGAAAAACTAGGGCACACAGCAAGGAAGCAGAGGAGCCTGGGTTCCAGCCCAGGCAGTTCCAGAATACAGGCTCTCAGCCACTACACTGTGGTACTGGCAAATATATTAAGTTGAAAGCTCTCCTCATTAATATTAGAAAAACAATTTGAAAGTGTGCTTTTTCTGCAAATACATTCGTCAACACAGAACAGTTTTATCTTCAGAAATTCTGTGAATAAGTGCAAATAAAATTAATGCCACCTCCATATACACCTAAACTAAGAAATCTGACAAAGTTTTTTTAAAAAAATTGATGAAAATATATTTTTTAAAGATGATCATGAATTACTAGCAATCATAGCTATCCAATAATACTTTTTTCTCATCCACCTATTGGAAAAGGGGGGGCAGTGGACAACTCAGAAAAGAAATTACTCTGGATACAAACAGACTTTTAAAGAACGTGGCTACAAAAAGTAGAGGTAACCAAGGTATCCAATCAAAAGGAACTAGTTAGGTGGGTCATAATAAATATGCTCTGGGCAATATTACATAACACAGAAAATGGTGTTATTAATAGAAAGGCTACTTGGCAGCATGAAAATGCTAACAAAATATGTTAGGTAGTAAAATACAAAATACCCAAGTGTATATTCACCATGATTATATAATTTTTAAAAAGGGAACTAAAATATTATTCTGTGGTAGTGTGTTCATGAAGACAAAAATTAAAAGAAAAAAATTCAAGCCAGGCATAGTGGCTCATGCTTATAATCTCAGCGCTTTGAGAGGCTGAGGTGAGAGGCATGAGCTGAGGAATTTGAGACTAGCCTGGGCAACATAACAAGAATCCATCTCTATAAAAAAATTAAAAATTTAGTTGGGCATGGTGGCACATACATGTAGCCCCAGCTACTTGGGAGGCTGACTTGGAAGAACTGCTTGAGCCTAGGAGTTCAAGGCTGCACTGAGTTATAATTGTGCCACCGCACTCCAGCCTGAGCAACAGACCGAGACCATCTCAATCTATCAATAAGTTAAAAAAGTATTAACCATATATAATAAGTAAAATTAAAAGAATATGCTCCATATGGTTAGTGCCAGCTGTGGTAAAACGATGGCTTACTGGGTATTTTTTTTTGTACAGATTTTTTCATTGATATTCTATTTCTTATATCATTAAAATGAAACTGTGATATATTTGATTCATAAGTTAAGAAAATATCTCCATACAACTATTTCTCTTTCAAGAAATAACCAAAACAATATTTTAATGTTGATGATACAAACCAAAATCGATATACTCATCAATTTCCCACACAATGTCAGGCACAATCCATTTATATTCACTAAGGTCCGGTATCATATCTTTCCACTGATCAAAAGTCTACAAGGTAAGAAAGTGTGTCAATCAGGTGCTCCGAATGCCAAATAAACATGTAAAGAAAAATTATTTAATAAAAACACATTAATCTACTAAGAGCAATGTATTATGTTCAAAACTTTTAAAAAACAAATTTAAGTGGCCTCAACTGACAAGCACATAAAACATGTAAACACTCCTCTGTTAAATATGGAAAATGTAAAAATTCAGAATATATTTCTATTTCAAACAGGTTTCATAATTTTGCTCTAAACAGAATATACTTCTATTTCAAACAGGTTTCATAATTTTGCTCTAAACAGTACTAACAGGGGTAGAAGGAAGACAGACTGGGAGACAGGACACCTTGCCTCTGGTCTCAGAGCTGCCAAGAAGTGCTTGTGTGAGAATGCCACCTGACTTTCGTATGTGTGCTACTCAATGGCAAAGCTCAAAATCAAACCTAGGTGTTCCTACTCCCAGCCCTGTGCTCCTTCCATTATGCCATTTTCATTTCCTCTAATTATAACTAAGATTCTAAAGGGATCTTCCTATTAGCATCATTAAAACAATCTAGTATATGGTAGAGACACAAAATAAATGTTTAATCATCTAACTGTATTCCATTACACAAAAGAAAAATGATTTATGCTCTAAAAACTTAATCATGATAGAATAATTGGAAAAGCAGTAGGAATGTTAAGTTCACCTTTTTGGCTGTGTAGCCACCCCCAACAGCAGATCCTAGTATGAGATAGCGAAGTTTTAAGAGTCTCGTAGCTAATCTTGCTGGCCAAAAATTCCTGCGAGGCTGGTAGCCATATTTAATTGGAGAGAATTTCAGTTTACGTAAAGGAAGATTTGTTAAAGAAGAGAACTGCTGAAATGATGTCCTTAATTGGGGTCGTTGAAGCTTTAAGGTAGGATGATGTGAATGATAAATACTTCGGGAAACCAGATGCAGTTTCTGTAGTGGTAAACCTCCTTTTACTCCAGAGCTGTGTTTCACTAAAGACTGGCAGACCTCACTGAAAGAAAAATGAATATGGAAGAAAGATCAGATAGGGTAACAACACAAAGGAAATGACATTAGCAATATACTAAAGGAAACACACCCTCCCCCCAAACGTGACTGACCAGTGTCACACAACAGTTCACATTTACTAACCATTGACTATGTGCCAGACATGGTTACAGCATGTGCTATCTCATTTAATCCTGCTAACAATCCTATGTAAAAAGCACTAGTATTATCGCCGTTTTACAGATGAGGAAAACGTGGCACAAAGACTTAAATAACTCGCCCAAAGTCACACTGACATAAGAAATAAAGGTGGAATTCAAACCCAGGCAGTAGGACTCCAGAGCCTGCACTGTAATATTTGGGCTACAACCCTGGTTTCAGGAATTGAAACTAAAGAGAGAAAAGGCAGAGACTTATTTTATTAACTACTATTCACTGTAAGTAAAAGTTGAAAACAAAAATGTACGCAAACTTTTGCTTTCAAAAACAAAACTTCTAGCAGTTTAGAACACCTTGGTCTGTCTCCTGATCCTGACAGCCCAGGGGTGGAAATTAAGGAAATTAATCAATCCTACCTCAGGCACCTGGATCCCCAGAAAAATGAAAGTAGCAAAAGAGCTCAAAAGAGAACAGAATTTAAATGATCATGTAGATCACTGTAGAGCTCCATTCTCTTCTCCTTCCCGAAGAGAATGAAAGATTTCCCACAACCATATCTTTACACTCATAATTGCATAAATAGTTGCTTGCTTACTATTAGTTGCTTACTAATAATCAGAGCTAGGCTTGATTTTACATAGTTAAAAAACATTAATTCCTTTAATTACATGGGACTGGAAACTTCTTAAGAAGGAGCAGGCTGGGCACAGTGGTTGGCAACTGTAATCCCAGCACTTTGGGAGGCTGAGGAGGGCAGATTGCCAGAGGTCAGGAGTTCGAGACCAGCCTGGCCAACGTGGTAAAAACCCGTCGCTACTAAAAATACAGAAATTAGCTGAGTGTGGTGGCACATACTTGTAATCCCAGCTACTCAGGAGGCTGAGGCTGGAGAATTGCTTGAATCCAGGAGGTGGAGGTTGCAGTGGGCTGAGATCACACCACTGCACTCCAGCCTGCGCAACCGTGTGAGACTCTGTCTCAAAAAAAAAAAAAAAAAAAGGAATTAAGGAAAACAGAAGCAATGCTGTGAAGAAGAGTGGTGTGAGGAAAGCGGTATCTCGTGTTCCTATACATATCAGACATTACGCTAGGTGGTTTCACTATAGTGTTACTATATAAATGTTAACTCTCAGACACACCCAGTAAAGTTTAAGTATCCTTATCATACAAATTAATTTCTTTTTTAAAGTATTGTTAAAGCAAACAAAATATGGCCTGAAAAGGACTCCATACTTCTATATTTGAGTCCTTGCGGATGAATGTAACTTAGTATAATAGGCAGACAAAACTGAAAACCTAACTGAGTAGCATGCATCTGTAATAACAGCAGAGTGTTGGCCAATCCCAGCGGCCATACTTCAACCACTAATAGACTGCTGAGTGTTCAAACTGAGTCCAATTCTGGAGACTGCCCGATTTGCAAAGTATTTCTTTTCTTGGCTCAATTAAACTCCATCAAACTTAACTTGTCTGAAGTTTTCTTTTAACAGATCTGGTGTCAGAAGTGGGATTTGAAGAAAAACTCTGGCAACCTCCAGGAACACCAGGTGACCAGGTGAGGTACCTGCTGAGCCTGTTGCACTCACTGCTCTCTTGATTGTAACTGGAGGTCATGGGTAAGCTCCACTAACTTGTGTTTTGAGCTCTCGGAATTTACTTGAGCGACACTCAGCCTGAAGTGGGTACAAGATCAAATTGGATTAAATAATTAACTGGATTGGATTCAGTTAGAGACCTCAGACCTCTGATACGTACCCTACTTAATAATGAAATCACCTCAATCCAAGGAGTCTGGGACTCCACCTTCAGGGACTCAAGCTAATTTTATGTTTAAAAATTATGGGCCCAGAAAATGAGCATTTTTAGAAAACTGGGTTAACCTCTCTAAAGAAAACTTAGAATTAAGACGGCCATAATGGGGAAGTTTTAATTTGGATAAAATTGTTTGCAAGGCATATTAGAAAAAGGGGGATCAAAACCTACACAAAAAACAGTGGGATATATTCTTTCATGGGTATGCAAAGGCCTCTAAAAGACTAAATGAATCAACACTTGCCTCCTTAAAAGATTCTTTACAAAAAGCAAATGAAAAGCTTAATCAATAGTCCAAAGACATGACAAAAGAGGACAATATTCTGACTGATCTGACTGTTCCTTCTCTTTGTCCATCTCTGTCCACTAATCTTTTCGTTAAAGTACACTTCCTGAAGATGATTTAAAAAAAAAAAGAAGGAAGTTAGATGCCTTAAAAGATGAGGACTTCTGATCAGCCAGTTTCACTCCATGGCCTACAACTGAGCTTAGACCCTTTGTGAAGGACTTCCCTGGTCCAAGGGAAAGCCTCAAAAATTTTCTGAGGAATTTAGAATCCTCATAGGAGCTTACGATCCAGGACTTCCTGAATTTACCAACGTATTCAAATGATACTGGGGGCTGGTGAAGCTTGGAAATGGATGGCTGCAGCATAATGAGACAAACCTGAGGAGGATATTAACACTCCGAGAGCTCCTCATGAGGACCAAAAATATCTAGAAAAATTGCTGAAAGCCTTTTACATTTAACTCCTAAAATGTTTCCACAAAAAATTGGTCCACCATAGAATCTTGTAAGCAAACAGAAAAAGGATGAACCTGTTTCAGATTACAGAACACGGTTTGAAATAGTTTGTGAAACATTCTGGGCTCAAAGTACAGCAAGGAGTATTCCCTGCAGGGACTGAAACAGCATTAACTACTTTATTTATAAATGGACCCCGTCCTGAACTTAGCAGTTTAATTAAAAAACATAAGTTGCAATGGGAAGTTACAGATATAACTGAACTGGTGGCCTTACCTGAACTTTTTTTTTTTGGTGGGCAGGGGGCGGAGGCGCAGTCTTGCTCTGTCGCCAGGCTGGAGTGCAATGGTGCGATCTCAGCTTACTGCAACCTCCACCTCCCGGGGTTGAAGCAATTCTCCTGCCTTAGCCTCCCAAGAAGCTGGGATTACAGGCGCATCCCACCATGCCCAGCTAATTTTTTGTATTTTAGTAGAGATGGGGTTTCACTGTGTTAGCCAGGATGGTCTCGATCTCCTGACCTTGTGATCCGCCCGCCTCGGCCCCCAAAGTGCTAGGATTACAGGCGAGAGCCACCGTGCCCAGCCTAGCTGAACATTTTGAGAGGACTAGAGCAAGAAAACACTCAAAAGGCTAACAAGCTTTATGACCCTTCAATTACAACAGTTACAGGGACCGTGACCAAAGGGACTGTCTCGTTCTCATTTTAAATCACAATCAAGAGGTCCTAGAAGAAGAAGTTCTTTATCTCAAGATGTCTACCTGTATTGCAATCAACCGGGGCACTGGAAAAATGGGTGTGCTTTTATAACTATCAGTTCGCCCATAAACCTCCCTCCAGACCAAACTGTTTCACCACTAGAGGGAGTCCAGGAAACCGTAGTCCTCCTGACAATAACCGTTAAGGGGACCCCAGGGGATTCTCTAGCGGATTGCTCCCCGTAAAACCTTTAAAGGAACATGGGGAAAAAGAGGGTAAAATAGGGAGAGAGATCCAAGATGGCCGATTAACAACAGCTCAGGATTGTAGCTCCCAATGAAAGCACAGAGAGCATGTGGACACCGCAATTTCAGACGAATTTCTGTTGCCCACAAACTGGGAGCTACCCAACGGAGGAGCCACTCAGGTCGCCAGCACGACTCTTT